>WSYH01004223.1:0-55811 GCA_036426205.1 Ascaphus truei
ATGTATACACACACACACACACGTATACACACTATCCCCAGCACCACAACATCAGCACACCGGTATCCCATGCCCCCCCCAGCACACTGGCATTTTCGGCTCCCCACCATTCCCAGCCCCCATCAACACCATCAGCACCCACACATTGGCACCTTCGCACCTCCCCCATCGGCACACCCACATCCGCACCCCCACATCAGCAACAAACCCTCCCAAATCAGCACACCGATACAATCACCATCAGTACAGCCACAGCAGCAGTACCACCGCACACCGCCATGGGCCGCGTAGACCACTCCCCACCCAAATGCCACCCCCACACAACAAACATCCCGGGCAACGCCGGGGCTCTCAGCTAGTATTGTAATAAATTGCTCCTTCATTGTATAATTTTGTTATCCCTTGGGTAATACACCATTGCAGGTTCCCTGCATGTTTTGTCTTTTCTTTTTCTCCTTTTCCTGAGGTCACAGCTCAACAGAAAAAATTGCAAGTACATTCTTCTTAACCTCACCTCAGCGCCAGAAAGGATAATTTCCAGCCTTCAATCCGATTCTGGGTAGAAGATACCAGAATAATCTTTTCAAGGCAGCTCCAGGACTACCAATTGGACTCTGTATCTAAGGTTTATTAAGGTTTATTATTAAGGTTTATTATTGTAGTTTGCATAAGCGCTGATTTTACACCTATCATTTCACCTATTAGGCTTATAAATTGGCTGAAAAGACGGCGGCGCAATTAAATGCAAGCAACAAAAGACGCTATGATCACAAGGTGAGACACAAAGAGATTCGCCCGGGGGATGCTGTTCTCCTTCGTAATCTGGGCCTTCCCGGAAAGCACAAATTGGCTGATCGGTGAAGAAATGGGGTGTATGAGGTGGAATCACAGATGCCTGGCCTCCCGGTGTACCGCATCAAGGACTCAGAAGTCCAGGTAAAGGTATGGCATAGGAATCATCTGCTCCCCATACCTCAAGTAGGGGACAACGAACTGGAAGTGCCCACTGTTTCAATTGATGGAGAAGCTGAAAATACAGAGGTTGGCCCAGAGACTGTAATAAATGCCACCTCTGAGAATCCTATGGAAGGAACCTCTCAAAGGGGCCTTCCGGCCGCGGGGGCATCTCCCGAAGGAGCTACGGGTAAAGAGCCCCTTGGTCCAACGACAGATACGCTGACCCCAGTGGGCCAGCCACTAGATCCACAGAGCCCGTGCTTTGTAAATCAAAGAGACTTTGTAGACCTATCAAGGGCAGAGTTAGAGGTGCATAATGAAAATTGCTACTCTCCAGAGGAGGTAGCCCAAGAGCAACTGCACAGAAGCCAAAGAACTGTTCAACCTCCAATGAGGATGGCTTATGATCAATTTGGGGCACCCCATTATGAGGCTCAGCAGTGGGCTCGCCGCAGAGTGCAGTCTGTAGTGGTAAAGTTCAATGAAATGTGCAATTTGATATAAAGCGATAAGATAAACTGTGTTGCGGTAATTTTTTTATTATATAACATTCTGTGTATAGTAACGTAGGTGTAGCCCAAGCAGGGTCGTTGGATTCTGCAAGGGGGAGAATGTAAGGGTGTGTTAGGAGCCATATGTGTATTCGGAGGGAGTATGGCAGGATCCACGGCGGCACGTTAGTACAGGGTTGTTGCGCAACCTTGCAGAGGGCACTGAGAGAGTGGAAAGGTCGCGCATGCGCAATGGAAGCACGCGAACAACGGGCCTGTAAGGAAAAGGCTCCGTAGAGGAACTACAACTCCCATGAGCCCTAGAGTGGTCACCTGATGGGAGGAACCAATCAGAAGGCGAGGATTACGGAAAAAGGAAAGGGAAGCGTGGGGGAGAGACCACGCTAGGCAGAGGAGATCTGGAAGGAGCCGAAGGAGGTAGTGTGAGTGCAGGGGGTCCGTGACCCGCCTGCATAGGACAGCTATCCCCATAGGCCCTTAGGAGTATCCCGAGTCACAGTAGGCTGCTGTGCTGCAGGGACGCCCTATAGTGGAAGTGATTGTCACCTTACTGTATACTGGTTAGGGACAAAGCACAGAGTTGCGGCGGTTGCAGTTATCTGGGACCAGACGGCTGGACACCGTGACATCTGGAGGTCAAGGGTCGGATGCGTCTGATCTTTTGTGAAGTGGTACCGGTCACCGCCGTAACCGGAAGGTATAAGTTACATCAAGTGCACCAACACCGGTCAACAGGCGCTGATCCCACCTTAGGCATAACTCTTTGGGGACACTAGTGAGTGGCCAAAGGCCTAAGTACACAAAGCTATCGTTCTATCATTATTGCATGGACACGGTGTGTGAGGCACGCGGTGACGGGACAGAGACATAGTCATAAGAGCGTGGCTGAGCCACTATTGTACAGGACAATATTCCCTAGGGATGTGGCCGAGCCACTTATGTTATAAGGACATTATCAGTTAGCGGCGTTAGAGTATAAGTATAGTAGTATAGTATAAGTGTATGCATTTTGTATTATTGCCACGGTTCATATAAAGTATAAGGTTATTATTGCACACAGTAAAACTTGGTTTCACGCATTGTGTTGGTATGTTTCTTGCCCAGGGGAATCTTACATGACGGGGATCCTGGGTAAGTGGAGGCGCTGCGCTAGAAGTGTTACCCCAGGCTCCCAGCTAGCGGAGGCTCAGATCTCCTGGAGCCACAGGTTGTGTGCAGTTACCCGTAGTCTCTTTAGAGTGTCAGGAAAAGGGCTACATAAGCGTCAATGCTGGCACCAACATTACTCAGGAGTCAATCTGACAAGAATAAAAATATGAAGACAAGGAATGGGTGTATCAATGGATTCTATAGGTGTGGGGGTCGTTGCCTGACGTGCAAATACATTGTGGATAAACAAAAGTCGTTTAGAGTAGACAAAACCAATCGATTATATACAATAAAAAGTTTTATTAATTGTAATAGTAGTTTTGTGGTATATATTCTGTCGTGACTGTGGACTAAAATATGTCGGAAGAACAAAACGTCCTCTGAAACAGCGTTTTTTAGAACACAGGGGAAACATATTAAAAGGTTTTTTTGCACATGGAGTCTCTAGGCACTTCAAATATAAACACAATATGGATCCGAGTAGCTTGAGTGTGATAGGGATAGAGATTGTTGAGATGGGCCCCAAGGGGGGTGACCAATTCCTCAGGTTACGTCAAAGGGAGACCTTTTGGATCCATGAATTGGGTACACTCACACCGGAAGGGTTAAATGAGGAGGTAGACCTGATTTCATTTCTATGCTAAGTGATTTTGTTTTAAGCATTGAGTCCATTGTGAAGTTTTATAATGTTGGAATTTTTAGAATTTTTTTTGGTATGTCTATTAATGTTCTATACGGATAATGTTTATATGTTAGGAATGATAGATTATTTAGTTATCATCCCAATTCATATATTTGAATAATGTGTATTTTAAAGTATTTAGGCTTACTGTTATTAATTGATTATTTTATTATGTAGAGTAATGATATAGGGCCCTCTCTAATGCTCTTATCTGCATGCAATGTATATGTTACTTGGAGGATTGTTTAGCAGTGTTTATGTTTACCAACCAGTAGGGGGAGGCAGTAAGCCTTTGATTAAGCCCTTAAACTTAATGAGGATGTAGCCAGGTCCCCCTTTGGTTTGTGGGCCCCCTCTGGGTACTCACCGTGCCGTGCGATCGAACGCAGGGAGGTGTGGGGGCATGAGCGCGCGGGACGCGTTCTCTCCATGTTGCGGCCGGTTGCCGAGACGTGTGCGGCCGGTTGCTAGGGCCGCGGCCGGTTGCTAGTGCCGCGGTCGGGTGGCGAGGCGCGCTGGCGGTTGCCGGTGCAGGGCGCCGACATGGCAGTGCTTCGCGCAGGCGCAGACTGCCGATGCGACGGGAGGCCTTGATATAGATCGCGCATGCGCGAAACCAGCGCGCGGAAGGCCACCAATTACAGGAGGGCTCTGTAAGGGGACTTCAAGTCCCATGAACCTTTGGAGCGGCCCCATGACGTCAGGGAGTCAATAGAGCTGCAGGAGCTTCTGCTTGCAAAAAAGTATTTACATTTCGCGAGCTGGATCACGTTGTTAGTTGATGACTGGAGCAGCTAGGGGAAGGAGGTAGGGTGCAGGAGTCAGTGACTCCCTGCACTAGGCCAGCAGTCCCCTAGGCCCCAGATAGCCCTGAGTCACCGTAGCTGAGTTTGTAGGGACAGGCCCTAGGTTAGGGACCCGGCCCCATTAGCTATTTGGCAGTTAGGGACACAGCGGACGCTGCGTTCCTGCAGAGAGACGGGATTCAAGTCCGCCCTTACGGGGATTGAACTGCATTCAGGGTGGGATCGCCCCTGACAGATCACCACGCGGGTGGACCCGGGATATCGTGTGGGAGCTCGTCGCGATCCTTTGCGAAGCACGTTGCAGGTCTGAGCACTGGAGTGCTCGGCAGGTAATAGTCTAACATCAAGTGCACCAACAAGGCCTATCATCAGACATAGTGACTGCGCAGTCACACACGCATATGCATATGACTTGATAGTGTGAGACACTGGGAGTTCTGGACACGGGGTGGGATAATTCCGTGGGAGGTATCGCCTAAAGCGGTAGCATCTTGATAGACGTCGTGATTAGTGTCTCTTCTGAAGAGGGACACCTGTTGTTATGGTACTGATGGGATGTGTTTGTAGGGTATGTTAGTAAAAGTATTAGTTAGTATACATTACGTTGTATGTGATTATTGTGATTGTCCTGCGAGGAAACACTCCCCCTCTGGAGGGAGCCATCGCAGGTGGAGGCGCTGCACTGAGTAAGTGGTTACTCCTTAGTAGATTAATATTGCCCCAGGTTCCCCGTGGCGGAAGCTCAGCCCTCCTGCGAGCCAACAGGTAGAGCACACACACACCGGGTAACGCTGTATGTTATACTCACCCCCGATATATATATGCGATTGGGTGGGGTGGAATACCCGTTACAAGTATATAAGGCAACCTGTCACCAGAGCAAACCACACCCCTGACGAAGAGGCCACGCCTCGAAACATGTAGGGTGGTTTGCATGGTGATACTACGACCGTAGCTGTTGAGTTTCTGCAGAGCTGAAGGCTGTGAAGGAGAAGGCAGGCAACGGGTTATCGTGGTTGGCCCGGGCTGGAGTGAGATCATCCCTGCAACCGCCAGGGTTGCTGCGACGCCGTACGGAGGAGGTCACATGGTGACTCGCTAGGGAGGCGTCACGAGAGACAGCAGGAACCTACCATTACCGGAAAGGCGGAAGCAAGCAGCGGACGCGCTGCAGTAACAGGTGGAGTATCCCCCGTGAGGATAACAATGCATATCTCCAGCGCGGATCTGTGAACTACGGCTAATTGCTTATTTTATTCGGATGTTTGTGAGTGTATTACCACTATTTGTTTGTTTGTCTCATTAATCTAGTAAAAATGTTATTGCACCAAGAGGTGTGCGCTTTCTGTTCTTCTCATCTTATGTATTATTCTAACCATGAATATAAATGAGTATATAACGACAATTATGTATGAGGTTCCTTTTTTGCATGACATTTGCATCCTCAACTTCTGTCCTTCCGTTCCTTACCCATCCAAAATAAACAGGCACCATAGTTAGGTGCAAATGGCCACAGCCTTTCATTAATCAAATCATAATATTCCTGGACCTGGTCGGAACATAGCACCACCGCTGAACCATGATCCATGCAGGTGGTTTGCAAATGTTGTACTCTTCCGTTAATACAACACAGATACAAATTAAACCACAATGTATAAAAATATCTAGGACATCTGAAAACAAACTGCACCACCAACTGCTGTATAAAATGGAACAGCGAATCCAAACAACTCGGAACTCAAAATAAATCAATTTTAATGTAATAATTTCCATAGGGTGAAAATATGGGCAGAACTATGCAAACTAAAGCTTTGCCTTTTTCCTGAACAAGACCAGGGATGAAAATACATTCAAACTCACATTATTTTAACTATTTCATTAAATGCAGTCTTTATTTAATTATGCCACGAGAAATAACACGATGCACTAAATAAGGGCATACAACTTAATCATATGCACCATTCTGGGTTTTTTTCTTTTCGGGGATGAATGATCATGAATATTACAGTATTACATTTTTCAATCATTCCAAAGAAACACTTTACCTTTTTAAAAGTATTTTATAAGTATCACATGTGCATCTGGGCTGGAACTCTTAGTTTAATAGGGGGAGCCATGTAGCATTCTCTTTAGTTTGTATCGTTTCATTTTTTTAGACTCCTGGATTTCCTAAAACCTATAAATGGTTTGTCATCTAAAATATGTTTATTATCACAGAGTAATACACTGTGCTCATTTGCATGTCATTATCCCAGAATCCCTGGCTGCAGTGGAAACACGGTTCTCCAAACGGTACTGGGGAAACGCAGGGTTGCAGACCTGTTACATAGTTACATACTGTAGTAGATGAGGTTGACAAAAGACGTAGGTTCATCAAGTTCAACCTATGCTAAATTTAGACAATAGATACTTTAGCCTATATCTATACTTACTTATTGATTCAGAGGAAGGCAAACAAAAAACCCCATTAAGGAGAAAAATTAATTCCTTCCTGACTCCAAGAATTGGCAATCGGATTAATCCCTGGATCAACATCTTTCCCATGTATACTTATTTGGTATATCCCTGTATACCTTTCCCATTTAAAAAGATGTTCAACCTTTTTTTGAACACATCTATTGTTTCTGCCATCACAGTCTCCATGGGTAATGAATTCCACATTTTAACTGCCCTTACTGTAAAGAACCCTTTCCTTTGTTGCTGGTGAAATTTCCTTTCCTCCAACCTTAAGGGATGGCCCGAGTCCTTTGTACTGCCCATAGGATGAATAGTTCTTTTGAAAGCGCCTTGTATTGTCCCCGAATATATTTGTATATAGTTATCATATCCCCTCTTAGACACCTCTTTTCTAATGTAAATAAATCTAATTTAGCTAGCCTCTCCTCTTAAGTTAGATTGTCCATCCCCTTTATTAATGTGGTGGCTGTTCTCTGCACTCTCTCTAGTTCCATAATGTCTTTTCTTTTGGATTGGTGCCCAAAATTGTACTCCATATTCAAGGTGTGGTCTTACTAATGCTTTGTAATGGGGCATAATTATGTTTACTTCCCTTCCATCCATTGCCCGTTTGATGCAAGATAAGATCTTGTTTGCCTTTGGAGCTACTGCATGACTTTGGGCACTATTGCTAAGCCTGCTGTCTACAAGCACTCCTAAATCCTTCTCCATCAAGGATTCCCCCAATATATCTCCATTTAATTTGTGTCGCCTTTTTATTCTTGCATCCCAAATACATAACCTTACATTTATCTGTATTAAACCTCATCTGCCATTTACCTGCCCACGTTTCCAGTCCTTCTGAATAGAAATTACATCCTGCTCTGATTCTATTACCTTACACAATTTAGTATCATCAGCAAAGATGGAGACTTTGCTCTTGATCCCAACCTCAAGGTAATTAATAAACAAGTTAAAAAGCAGGGGTCCCAGTACCGATCCCTGAGGTACTCCACTCACGACTTTAGCCCAACCTGAAAAAGTTCCATTTATGACAACCCTCTGTTGTCTGTCCTTTAACCAGTTTTCAATCCAGGTGCATATATTATTACTGAGTCTTTATTTTGTACACCAACCTCTTGTGTGAAACCGTATCAAAACCTTTGCAAAATCTAAATAGACCACATCAACTGCATTACCCTGGTCTAAATACCTACTTACCTCCTCAAAGAAACAAATAAGGTTAGTTTGGCATGATCTATCCTTCAAAAATCCATGCTGACTATTACTAATAATTTTATTTTCCATTAGGTATTCCTGAATATTATCCCGTATTAAACCTTCAAGTAGTTTCCCTACTATTGAAGTCAGGCTTACAGGTCTGTAATTTCCCGGTTGTGATCTAGCTACCTTTTAATATATAGGCACCACATCTGCTTTACGTCAATCTTGTGGTACTGAGCCTGTGGAAATGGAGTCCTTGAATATTAAATTGTTTGGCTATTATTGAACTTAACTCCTTGAGAACTCTTGGATGTATACCATCGGGCCATGTGCCTAAATTACTTTAATTTTTTCAAGTCGCTTATGAACTTCTTCTTCAGGTAACCAATTGTTCATTAATATGGAGGTTGTGGCTTCCTCCTGCGACACTACTATTGAACTTGATTCTTCCCTGGTAAACACAGAGGCAAAGAATTTGTTTAATACCTCTGCTTTTTCCTTATCTCCAATAATCTGCCTGCCCATCTCACACTGAAAGGGTCCTATATTTTCTTCTCTCATTTTTTTGTTATTAAGGTACTTAAGGAATTTTTTAGGGTTGACCTTACTGTCTATTGCAATCCTTTTTCATTATCCATTTTTGCTAATTTAATTGCCCTTTTGCAATTTTTGTTACATTCCTTATAATTCTGATACGATGTCTCTGTCCCTTCTGACTTAAAGAATCTAAACGCCTTCCTCTTCCTGTCCATTTCCTCCCCTACCTGTTTATTTAGCCACATTGGTTTTGACTTATTTCTTTTATACTTCTTACCCAAGGGTATACACTGATAAGTGTGCTTTTCTAACAATGTTTTAGACTGCCCATTTATCTTCTACATTTGTCCTTGCGCAAAACATCATCCGATGTATACATAAGTAAAGAAATGTAAATGACACTAGGATAAATCCACTCAGTCATAATTTACTGCTAATATGTAGATAAAATAGAACAAGGTAGAAAAACCTAGTAACAGAACTAAGCTGCACAAAAAAGTGATAACACCACAGAAAACAGGTACAGTATCTTAGAAAAATGTTTTGTTACTTCCAAGGATACAAGGTAAGTCAAATGTCCTGAACAAGGAAATTATAGGGGAAGGTAACATGCAACCAGGAGGAAACATTCTTTGGCAGTATGTCAAAAATATATTTAATGACGCCAATCAGAGTGGCAAACATTACGATTTTTTTTTTTAACACAAATCAATTATAAGCAGGTACTAAGCATCAGCAAAAAAGTCAAAATAACAGTCAATAGAAGTGGGGCAATGTTTCAGGATACAAGATCCTTTCTTCTGGCCCATTCCCATGTATGATGAGAAATATGCAGTACTTCCCTTATGTAGATGTGTCACTCCTCAGAAAGTAGAGGAGTGGCAGACAGCCACTGCGTATATGTCCAGATATCGCGTTCCCGTGTGCAGCTAAACCTAGGTCATCAAATTATAATACAAAGGGGATAAGATCTAGAAAAGCGACCAATTGCAGAAAAGCCTTATTCAACCCGGTGTGTTGACATACCAAATCACATGTTCTTTGCTTGCAAAGTTTCACAAACACTAATAATTACCAGATTCCCATAAATCATACAGCCACCCCAGGGGTAACTACTTTTTAATTGCCTAAATAAAACTACAAGACATCAAGGAAACCAAATATTGTGGAGACTGGTGATAGACAATATAGTGAATATACTGTGCAGTGTGTGCCTCTTACAGACGTCCTGAAAGCAAGAGGCGAAATGTAGGTTTCCACGGTCTCAAGATGAACTACACCAGTGAATGAGTTAAGATTAGCATAACTGTGAACAAATAATGGGGCTACATGCAATACGCTGACAGAGCAAAAGAGTCAGGAAGAAAGAACACAATGAGATGGAGAATGGAGGGATCCACTGGGGAGGAAATTCTTGTATCTAGTCAGCTTTCGGTCACTCAACTGCAAGGTGCCGCTCTCCAGGCTGTACACTGCATACCAGCTGCTTCTGTAAAAGAAGGATATAAACATATGTAACGGTTCGAGGCCCCCCCAATCTCATATTGGCCCCTCTGTGCATAATCTGCCCCGCCAGTTACATCTCAGTGCAGTGTGGTGCACCTGCTGGCTCACAGGAGTCCTGAGTCTCCCGCTCGTTGGTAGTGGGGATTTCACCATGACAGGCGTATGAGGTAGTGCTGATTTCTACTCACAGTTGGTACAGCGCCTCCATCCCTTCCAGATCCCAACGATAGCAGGGAGGAGTTTCTGGAAGATAACTCCTGGGTGCATCTTCTTGCTGAATAACTCCAGTCTCAGGCAAGAAGGGTCTCTTAAACAAGGGCATCTTTATTTGCATGGTACATGGCTGACTGCCGATCATAGCGGCCGGTACTTAGCCGCACATCTTGTAGCTGCACTTAATTAGGAAGGTCCCTCCTGACTCTTTAATCAGCCAAGTATATTTCTGCCACCTCTCCCCTAAGGGAGACTACCTGCTGTGCCAGCGCCCTGGACACAGTGGGGTCTGCTTGTCACTCTCTGCAACTCCCACTTGAACAGCCTTGAACACTCTTGAACTCTCACTTGACAGACCAACTTTAGGAAGTGATGCGGAATATATAGGTTCCAGAAAGACCCACCTCTGAGTCACTAACAGTGGACACAGAGCATGCTGTCACTTCCTTTGCTACACTTACACATCACAGGGGTTGAGGGCAAACCTCCATGATGACTTCTGGCAACCTTTTCTGGCAACCCTGCCCTCTTACCAGGGATTACTGCACAGAATGAGAGAGATATGTAACATCAATTTTACACATGGCTACACATATATACAGTGTGTGCAGCTGTACCCCAAAATATATCTTTATTTGTATAACAGCATTGTAATCGATTATCTATTTTTGCTAGGACACATGCTTGTTGCTTTGAAACTGGAACTTGTATTGTAGCCAGAAAGGGCTAAACCTAGGCCAGCAAATCACTGGGAGCTATACACTCAACTGGGCAACAATAACTTTGTGTAAACTTTACAGGACTTTTACTTTTAAAAGATAATTACCACGCTTAGATATTGAATGCTAATACAGCTCTTAATTCTCATCACATATACTATATACAAATATATGTACAAAAATATACAAAACATGTAGTAATAGCACAGAGATAGATATGCACTCAAACGATTGGCTAGGACTGTTCCAATCCTCACAGCTGTAATAGTCCTTTGTCCTCTGTGTTCTATTTCATCAGTGTTTTTAATAAGCGTCTTTCAACAGCAAGTTATTAATCTGACTGTTCCCCACACTGACATGACACACATTTCACATGGGCTGTGCTTTTCTGCATTAGGAGTGAATAATCTAAATGTGGTTATGTATTGTTTTTGAAGTTACAACCTTATTGTGGTAGTTACTCAGACACTATTTAAGGGGTCAAATTGGTTTCCTTATTCACGTTTACATAAAGTGGTTTCATAAATATGTATGTGCAATACTGTATATATCGGTATATGCACTAGGTGCTTTTCATACCAGCTTGTTGTTATCCATTCTTACTCTGTTCACCCTCTTATCTGTGTTTGCACCATGCATTTTTGTGTATATATTATTACATTATTATGATGAAGAGTGCATGTATGGGATACATTTGTCTATTTTTGTGCTATCTATATACATAACCCCTTGCACAACCCATAAATATATTTCATACATTAAAAACTGGGGTATAATATACTAATTCAAACACGCCTTGAGGACTGTGGCAATAAATAATTGTGGGTGCTAAAATTCTAAATGTATCTGACACTCATTGCTATTCACTTTTATTTGTTTGGCTAATTATGGCATTATGATCAGTTTCCAAGAAATATCAAATAGAAAAGTGTGAATTAACAATTTGCCTGTTGCTAAAAAATGTTATGCAAACAGTCCT
This sequence comes from Ascaphus truei, assembly GCA_036426205.1. Lineage (NCBI taxonomy): Eukaryota > Metazoa > Chordata > Amphibia > Anura > Ascaphidae > Ascaphus > Ascaphus truei. Next base: position 11,721 of record WSYH01004223.1, read on the forward strand.
ACCACAAAACAGATAAAGATGATTAAAGCCCTCCAATGCATGTGTTTACTGTGGCAACACTGGGGGTTTAACAAGTTATTTAACAATACTCATAGTTCCTTGTATTATTATTTTTAAAGGTGTCAATCACCTCCATTTAATCAATTAAGCCCATAAGCACTGTTTGTCCCAGGATAGAGTGACCCTATGAATGCATCGTATGACTTTTCCACTTATTGTGTTTGTAAATCAAAAAAGTGAAAGTGACCAAATAATTAGGGAGTATTTATTCTGCCGTGTGGTACGGGCTAGTTTGGTATTTTACCATTGAAAATCCAATTAGCAACACACACATCTGTAATGCAAAACAATAAAATCGTTCACCTATTAATACTCAGAATTTCTCAAAACAGAAGAAAAAGCTGAATAGTTACATAGTAGATGAGGTTGAAAAAAACAGTTTCCAACAAGTTCAACCTATGCTAAATTTAGATGACAGAAACGTATCCTATATTTGTATTTACATTATATGTTGATCCAGACAAATGGAAACAAAAAACCCTAGAGAAAAACTGTATCATCCAATGATATTTCATAAGGGTAAAAAAATAATTCCTTCCAGACTCCAAATATTGGCAATCAGATTTCTCCCTGGATCAACATCCTTCCCATGTTTACTTATTTGGTATATCCTTGTATACCTTTCCCTTCTAAAAAGATGTCCAACCTTGTTTTTTGTAAATATCTATTGTATCTGCCATCACAGTCTCCATGGGTAATGAATTCCACCTTTTAACTGCCCTGACTGTTACTGTAAGAACCCATTCCTTTGTTGCTGGTGAAATCTCCTTTCCTTCAACCTTAAGATATGACCCAGTTGTTTGTACTGTCCTTGGGATGAAAAGTCATTTTGAAAGCTCCTTGAATTGTCCCTGAATATAAGCGTATATACTGTAGTTATCATATCCCCTCAGACACCTTTTCGAATGTAAACAAATCTAATTTAGCTAGTTTCTCCTCATAAATCAAATTTTCCATCCCCTTTATTAATTTGCTGGCTCTTCTCTGAACTTTTTCTAGTTGCATAATGTCTTTTCTATGGAGTGGTGCCCAAAACTGCACTCCATATTCAAGGTGTGGTCTTACTAACATTTTATAAAGGGGCATAATTATGTTTTCTTCCCTTCTATTCATTGCCCATAGACAAGATCTTGTTTGCCTTTGCAGCTATTTCATGACATTGGGCACTATTGCTAAGCCTGCTGTCTCCAAGCACTCCTAAATCCTTCTCCATCAAGGATTCTCCTCATTTTACCCCATTTAATTTGTAAATCACCTATTTATTCTTGTATATAAATGAAAAGATAAATAGCATAATATTAAGTATGTACAGTAATCTCAATGAAAGAGACAATGGGGACCATTTATTAAGCTGCAATCGTGCTGATCAGGGCAGTATAGCACAGAGACTTCCATGTAATAGGACCTTGATCTGCACTATTTCACCTTAATGAAATAACCCCAATGTGTTGATGACTCTTCTGGCAGTAAATGGCTTGGGAATTATTTATTTGCCTTCTTTAAATGTATATTTGTGTCTGCTTTACCATTCTAACTGCGCTTCTCTTCTTTCATTCTTTTTTCAATGTCCCCTAAGCAGTGCTAAGCATATAGTGGGCAAAACACGTTTTTTTAAAACAACATATCAATGTAAGAAAGATTTTACACCCAGTGTGTGAAAAATAGAAAATCTACAGTATTTCTTGTTTCTTTATGTCCATTTGAATTGAATGTTATCTGGCAAATACCCATAATTTCTTTCATCTGATTAGACTGCCATCTTTAGCCAAACAAAACACAAAAGGGAAAGGCTCTGCAAGCTGATGCAGGGAGATTGTTCATACAAACAGTTTTATCCACAAACGAGATTAGGTAAAGATTGTAAAACCACTACAAAGTATATAGCTATTATATAAACAGGGTAGTGTCCCGCCCAAACCCAACTGAGCAGAAATATATATTTTTTTGTCTGAAAAATTGAAATATTGTTTAACAATCTAGACATTTACCATGTGGACGTCCAGTTGTGAAATCTGTGCTGGATTTGGCCTAAATTCTCTGTTTTTGAGTAAACTTCACAGCTCTGTGGCATATATCTAGAAGTGTCTGTTTGTGCTTCTTATTGCAGAAGATCAGAACCGCAGAGTGCAGAAACGGAGAGGCAGAAGTCAAAATAGAGAAGAACACAAGCCAAGGACTTCCAAATGGCAGCACCCTGGAAATGATCACATTTGTGCTACTGAAAAGAATGATATAGAGCAAAAGGAAGAAGACCATAATTTTTACTACTCTGAAGTGAGTGTCCAAGCTGGGGCTTCTAATGCTCATGCCGCTGCTTCTCATCTGCCTGATGTGCATCCAAAGCGATTTAATTAAAAGGAAAGTTGCAACACAAACTATAATGAATGGCAGTGAAGTTATTAAGCCGTATATAATTAACTGGTTGGTATCATTTTGTACCACAATAATTTCTTGCACAGTGCTGTTTTGCAAGAGGTTGTTTGTTAAATTGCTGTTGTTCAAGGTAAAAGCATACCAGCCGAAGGGGAGGCTGGAAGCCAGAGAAGTTAGCAGAGATGCCAGAAGTAACCATGGGACTATTTTGTTGATCCGGACTTTCACATAGACGAATAAGGAATGGTTGTAGTTAGCAATTTTGACGCAGTAGTATACACCGAGCACAGTGGCAAACCAGAGACTGGAGAAGTTCAGAAACACTTCGACAACCAAGAAAATGTCATTAAAGTGCATCTGCAAATATAACTCTGGTAAATATATATCAAAAATATTATCCAACATAATACCCCATTGGTAAAGAAATCTGGACAACCCCAAACACGCCAAGATTTTGTCACCGGTACCCAGGCACTTATATGTAATCCATTCCATGCAAGTTGTTGCCACGATAAATGAATTTAGTGTAATCCCCAAGATGAAATCAATCAACAGCAGGACTAAGAAACACATACGCAGAGGGATATCCATTGTCTTGCTTTTGACCTTGATTGTTCTTCACAAATCCCTAATTCTGAAACGAGATACCGTCAGTTGCTGACTGTTATATAGAGCTACCAAGCCTTGTTATTTACATTACCCACGCACATTCTGTGAGTTAGTTTGATTATGATGCAAATCTACAATTCAATCAGTTGTGCATTGGAGGTTTTGCATGAGGTGTATGTTACACTTGTCAGCATTAGAATTATTTAAAAGATTTATTACAACCACAGCCATCACTGTTTAAATGTTTGCTTTCAAGTAAATCTCTTCACTGGCTCCCCCTATTTTTTTCATTACAAGAAATAAAAAGGTGCATTATTGGCTCGTGGCAAAAAGATAGGGCATCTCTTGATTCTCCACCCAATAACCAACCATCGCTCCTCCGTCAACCTGCTTTGTTTAGATTTTAAGCTTCACTGGACTAGTCCTGTATCTGTATGTAGGAGATTACAGGTGGCACACCACTGCTTTAAAGAAAATGTTTTTCAAGGAGTTTACATTTGGTGCTCTCACCTTCCGTTGATCCTGGCGTCCGAAAGCTGGATCCAAAGTAATAGCAAGGTAGGAGAAAGGAAGAGGCACACAAATTGTAGTGGAATCAAATGATTCCAAATGATTTTATTCCACTACCAATTGTGTGCCTCTTCCTTTCTCCTATCTTGCTGTATCTGTATGTGTTATTGTATTATTTTTAAACTGTTGTACATGGTTGTTTTATGTGCTTTCTTATAACCTACCTTTTTATACTGTAATGGAGCATCAATGTGTCCTGGTTCCCATTTTGCACTAGTGGAGGAAACACTGGACCCTCCTTAGCCTTCTCTACATCAGTTAGTGCTCGGAGTTGCTGTTTGATGCTACAACCACTGCAGGGCAGAGTTGTTTCAAACAAATATTTTGTATTACAGTGTTTGCTCTGAAAATTGACCAAGCCTACGAATATTGAAGGGCAGCATATTACATTTTTCAACATCGTTGAACAATCTTAACTTTTAAATAAATAGATACATATACAGCTCAACCCCGTTATATCGCAATCCGCTACAACGCGCATCCGCTTATAACGCGATGCAAGGGTGGCTCCAAATTTTCGTATTTCTGAATACTTTACAACACGATTATTGGTATCTTAAATACTTTATTGTACAATGCATACAATTGTACATTATTTCTAACGCGATCCTCTTATAACGCGATGTGATTCTTTGGACCCCAAGCACAGCGTTATAAAGGGGTTGAGCTGTACCAACAAAATTTACTAATTTGTCCCAGGTCTTCACTTCCTGACCATGCAGTTTTGTTACCTAAATGTGCTAAAATTAGGGTATTTTTACATCGTACCCACGACAAGTGATTTCTACTTAGCAAATGTTCTTTGATCAACCAAAGAAATAAGCTTTCCAGACCATCATTTTTTTTTCTGAAGCACACATTCCCTGTATTTCTATAAACTCTATAATACCGATGTTAGGAATGGTGCATTGTATTGGAGAATGTGTATTCACTATAGTGGCTGGGTATTAGGAACACGATCCTCATGTGATTTTCATGTACATTAAAAACTGTTTATGTTTCATGTGTTTCTACATTAAGTGTAATTATCTAAACAGAAAAGGTAAAAAGAGAAACAGTGATGGAAAAAAGAGATGATTAATTAATTACGAAAGTTACTTAATGCAGGGACGCGAGAGAACCTCAGAGCAGGTGAGTGCGGCACAGGCAGAGGGTGAGGAGAAGCCCAGAGAGGGCGAGGAGTGAGAGGAGAGCTGGAGAGCTGGTTGGGCTGCCGGAGGGGAGTGGCAAGAGGGGAAGGTGACCAGGAGGAGCAGCGGTGGTGCAGAGCTGACGGCGGGCTTAATTTAACCTGCCAGACCAATCAGATATACCAGGGCAGGGGTAGAAAGGAGTGACTCACCCTTGGAGGGTGAGACAGCAGGTAAATGGAGACAGAGGGGAGAGATGCAATGGCAGCCAGAGCCCTGTAAGAGAGGAGGCTCCAGACTCACGAGAGGAGGACAGTCCACCCCACCCCATCCTCCCCCCATTTCAGCCACCTAGCACCGCAACAGCACGGGCCAGAGCACAGAGCACTGACTGTTTGATCAGACATCCCTTTTCTACCTTTGACTCCCAGCTCTGACGGCTGGGCCCCCAGACCAGATACAGGGACCCAGGGTGTGACAGTGAGGGGGTAAACAGGCTCACAATAAAGGTTAAGCCCATCTGTTACCTCTGATCCATGTATTAGGGTTCGGAAATGTCAGCTCTTAAACCCAGTGATTGTACATGCTTGCTGGGAAATCATGCAACAATAAGGAATGTGTGTTTTTAACTTTCAAGGAGTGCCTGCAAGCAGAAATTGCTAGGCTATGAGTTTCAAGAGGGCAGGGGGAGGGGGGGTTACGGAGAAAGTGTTGTCAGAATGTGTCTAGCTAGTTGGGGTCCAGAGTCGCTAGTTTGCTACCCCAAAAATGTAGCCAGTAATCAGGCGGGACCACAGTGCTGAGGTGGGAAAGAATATTGCACCACCCACAGCCACGGGGGCGCATCTGGAGTGTAGCCGAGTCAGGGTTGGAGAGGTGCGGATGGTCGATATACTTGCCGGGGTCAGAGGAGGAGAGGTAGGGAACGTTGCAGGTACTATTAGCCGTGTCTGGGTTTAGAGAGAGCAGAATGGTCATCGTCCATTTGCCGAGGTCAGGGTAGGAGAGAGTGGAATCGTCGTTTGTCCGGATGCTGAGGTCAGGTTTGGAGAAGAGCGGATCATCGTGGAAAGCCGGGTCAGTACACAGGAAGATAAGCAGCAAGACAAGGCAAGAATGTGGAGGCAGAGAAGAGGTAAGTGCAATGCAACTGGAACTATGCTTAACCAAAGTGCCAGTGGCACAGCTGAGCATATGTAGGAGAGAGTGTCCAATGAGAAACTGCAGTGTGGAGGTAAGTGCGAAGCGAAGGCTGTGATAGGAGGAATAATCAGCATGGCTCAGGTGAGTTGGATGAAAGGGAGCCTGTGTGTGCTGTGTGTGCATCCATGAACCGTGCGTCTGCTGCGTGTGCCCCACGTCAGCACGAGGACAAGACCTCGAAAGGCTGGAGCGGGTGCAAGATTCCTACCGGAGGAACCGGTGGAGTCAGCGGAGGCAGGAGAGGGCCTCGAGGGAACACCGGCCACCTGAGGAGGTGAGCGGGGAGCACACTGAGGGTTGCGTGGCTCCCTGAGCCTCACAGTAGCCCCCCCCCCCACCTTTCAGAAGCGACCTCCGGGCGATTCCATGCCACCTTGAGAGGATGCTTCCGATGAAAAGCCTGTACGAGTCTGGGGGCGTGAAGTTGCTGGTGATGAACCCAAGACCTTTCTTCTGGTCCAAAGCCCTTCCAGTGCACCGCCCCTCTGGAGATCCTGGAATCCACAATAGTCTGGACTTCATACTCCTGTCGTCAAGTAGGGGAGGAGGTGGTATCAGGGAAGCGAGGGCTCTGGAACGCAGGTTTAAGCAGAGACATATGGAAGACTGAGGGAATTTTCATTGAGCGAGGAAGATGCAGTCGGTAGGCCGAGGAATCTGGGTGCCAGCATGAGCGTGGCTCCCGGTCTGCAGTGAGCTGCAGGGGGAACGACAGGAGGCGCGTGACAAGGGAGTGATGGGGGCGTGGCCATGATGTCACCCGGCAGGTTCGCCTTCATTGGCTGAACCACCCGCTCCCCTTAGAGGGGCTTTTTAACATTACACACATTGTTTTATTTGTATGTTATTCATTTTTCGGCGTTATCATTGAACATTAAAGTTTTTTTATTTTTTCCTTCTTGGATTTTACTCATGGATGTCACTATTATATTTTAGGCTATGTGACACTTTCTGTGGATTTATATGGCTGTTTCATTTGATTACACTTTATTATTTTAGACATTAGTCTTTTAGTGGATATTGTATCCCCTAGTACTCATTCTACCACCATTTGGGATTTTGGTCCATACTGAGGATACCTATATCTTTTTGGTACTTACCTTATTTGTGTTTCATTAGAACTGGATATATATATATTTGTTGAGTGATATTACCCACTCATCACCAGATACATTCTAGTATGCACATAATTGTTAGGATTAGCTAAATTGTTGTGTCTTTAACGTGACACTTTTAGGGTTTAGCTGTATTGGAACACATCATTGTATTTTGATCTTATCATTTATTCTGGTATCCATTACTTTGCCTTGAGTGCAATTAATAGGAGACTGCTGTGACCTCTGTCACTTTTTTCTGTTATTTTATAGTCTATTTCTCCGTGCACCAGGTTTATCTTTTCTTCATTTATGTAATTACCTGATATTTTGTTTCGAGCAGTGTCTCATCTCTCTTCTATTCAACAAAGGAGATGATGTAATTGAAGCGGGAGAAGAAGAGCGACCAACGCACCTGTCAAGCGCCTTATATGTAAAGGAGATTTTTATGGTCGGTTAATATGGTAATGGGATTTTCCGTGCCCTCCAAAACGCGTCTGCATTCCTCGAGAGCAAGCTTGATTGCCAATAGTTCCAGGTTTCCCACATCATAATTTCGCTCAGCTGAAGAAATATTTTTCGGAAAAAATGCGCATGGATGTCTTTCCAATGGTGATTTTCTTTGAGACAGGATGACCCCGGACTCACCGTATATTCTCTGCTTCAGCACAGACCAGAAAGGTAAATGGGGCACTGGGATGTGAGGTGTCCCTAAACTTGTCAAGGGGTCACAAGTTTAAGGGGGATACCCAGTTAATGCCCAGGTTACCCAGAACCTGTATAGGGGTTCTGGGGTACTCCAACCATACATAAGGTTGTGATAAGATTTAAAAGTCCAATTCTATTTTATAGTGTGTGGGGAATATGGCTAGTAATAAATATAGTGCAGCTTTTTAGTCTATTCCCCATACCAGAAAGACTTAGGATATTTTTAAAGTGTATATTTTATGAAATAGTGTGTTTTAAAACATATATGCTTGTGCACAGTAATGAGCTGGGACTCCAAAGTTCTGAGTGAGTCACTGGGCTACCAAATTTGGTGTCAGCGTGTCTACTCAGACTCCGGACTTGAAAACCACAGAGGATACCAGAGGTGTGAAGACCATCTGGGCAGGATGGCTGGGTGAAGTATCCATGTCCTGGGATGAATGAAAGTTCTCCGGACTAACATTTGCCTTCTCAGATTAAGAGGCGCCTAGCCCAGTGGGCAACCTCTGAATACCAAGTGGCTGAGGTGGCAAACTTGCGCATACCCATGGCTGATTCAGAGGATTCCGTACCCGGCTTCAGAAGACTGGCAACACTCAGAAAAAGAGTCTAGTATCAGGAGGGACCTGAGAGCGTGGGTCAAAGAGATTAAGCAGACCTTCAATGAAGAGCTTCAGGAAGCAATGAAGGGCCTGAGATCGGAGATTAAGGCTGTAGAAAATAGAACAACAGGACTAGAAAAAGCTATGGAGAATGCTCCAGAAAGTCAGATCACTGCGGACTCTGACATCAAACAGCTCAAGGAACAATTAACTAAGCTACAAGAGGCACAGGAGGACGCAGAGAACAGGTCCAGAAGGAACAATATCAGGATAAGGAATGTCCCAAAGATGGTTGCACCAGGTGACATCAAGCCCTACCTACAAAGACTGTTCCAAAGTATATTACCAGAGGCCACCACCAAGCGAATAGAGCACATAGGGCCCTGAGACCCAGGGACTACGAGGGAAGAGGCCCCAGGATTATTATAACCAGACAACATTATTTCTCCATGAAGCAAGAGATCCTACACAAAACCAGAAACTTGAATATTATCCGTTTCGAAGAGGCGGATATTCAGATTTTCATGGACAATGCACCAATAACACTGGCTAAAAGGAGAGACCTGAGAGAAATAACGAGCCCACTTAGAGGCCACGGAGTTACATATTGGTGGGGATTCTGTCTACAGTCTCTCTACAGTCTACAGGCTACACATAATGGCAAACAGGCTATAATGTGGAAATTAGCTGAAGGCCCGGAATTTATCAAGTCATCTGGGACAGCCATGGCTAGGGACACCTCCTCCAGGACGTGATTCCGGGACGAGCCACTCACCCTGGCGACCATGATTATGGAGCTACCTTGCTCCATGGTCACCTGGGGACAAACACCCGACACCCCTGGGGCAGTCCACTCACCCTCCACAGACATGGATCCCAGTCCTGGGACCAACGTCATTATCCCAGCAGGCTGGAATGGTAGTTATAGGACACACGGGCCCACAGCATCCATGGTAGTGTAGTTAGGCAGAGCCACCCCAGTTGGTGTGGGGGATCTAGATGTAGGTACGTTTACCTCAGCAGACACTCACTGTTGCTCAGCTCCAATATGAATGAAACACTGGAGACAGCATGGCAGACTCCTCCCAGCATGAAAACAGTCTCTGATAAGACAGTCACCCTCCCCTGGGTGAAATTAGGAGTAGGGCGGTATAGTTAGAGGCGGACCTGACTTTGTTTAGCCAGATACAGTACGTGGATAAGAACTTGCAGCCCATGCGGTCTGCTTCTTCTTGAAGGGAGCGCCATTTTGTAGCATAGAACAACCACCATGCGGTGGCCGCCATTTCAAATCTCTTTTAGGACCCTTTTGAAAGGTCCAGAGTCTGCCAGGTGCCCAATCTTCACATACAAGGCACAGCTTGGCCCTTACAGCAGATTTTCAATTGGGGTTCACTCTCCCAGGATAATTTTCCCACTGGGAGCCCCAATATAGAACATAATTTGAAGATAAAAATAAAATGGGGGGTCACGCTACATGGGGGTCTCAACCCGGAGCAACTCCCCCATGACACAGTACATTTGTGCAATTTGTAGAACGGGGCCCAGGGTCCTTAATCACCATGCAATCCCCTAGCTCCCAGCCTCAGGATGGGCATGTGTATGAAGGTTCACCCTCCCCGGTGTAGCCTCAGGGAGAAAGTCCTTCTTCAAAGAGACCATGGGTGCCCAGGGGTCCCTGGGGTAGCATCAGGGGCCCGGCCCCAACCGTGGCCTCAAACTTGGTCCTTCATTCTCTTCTGCCCACGCAGAAGCCCTCCTGCACCAGATCCTTTGACTCTGCAGTGTTTCTGCTGCTGTTAAAAGTCCCCTTTAACTTGTTGCATTTCTGCAGCCCTGATCTCAGCAGTGTCTCCAAATGTAGCACTGCTTTCTCCCCCCCCCCCCCCACCTCCTCTGGGAGATCCACTCTTGCTACCGTGTGGTGCTGTGGCATACCTGTTAGGTTCAGGAGATCTGAGCTGTCTGCGGTGATATGGAGACCAGGACAGGCTTTTGGATATCATCTGTAGTTCTTTCCTTTTGGTGATCAGCGCCTCCAGCTTCAGGGGGCTCTGGTAGTGCCAGAGACAGTCCTCTCTGAAGCACATAAGTCATATACACCATGCACTGACTCAATCCAGTCTGGTGTATGATTAACAAAGGAGCTTTATTTAGCAGTCACAGCATCAGATCTTTACAGCGGTGCAAGGGTACAGAGGGTTCCAACCTCTGGATGATGCTTGACCCTGATAGTATGGGGTCATCTTCCAGTCCGATGTTCCCTCAACCTCAAGGGCTAAGGGTGAGCACGCTCATCCCGCCATGGGAGAGACTCACAGCTCTCTGCTTCCATTCTCCTCAGAACCAGGAACAGGACTAATTAGTTAGAAAGTAGAAGGGGCGGGCTCATGGTCTATACCTATCCCTGATAGGCTTACACAGGCCACGACTCACAACCACACTCCTGTCCATCAAAGAGGAGCACAAGGGGGTCACAAGCCCACAGATTTAACCTGTTATTGCCTGCAGCTAGCAGGGACTTGCATAACAGGGAGAAAGACAGGTAGAAAGAGACATACCCTGTTACATGTAGGATCATGATTTAATTTTAGATACGTTTTCTGGTCTCCAAGGAGTCGTTCTGATGCCATTATATAGTCCTCCTTATTCAATAAGACTACTGCGCCTCCTTTGTCAGCTTGTTTAATTATAATTCCCTTGTCTTCTGTTAACTCTTTCAGAGCTTTGTGTTCTGGCCTATTTAGGTTGTTCTTAAATTTGGCCTATTTATTTGCTAACTCTTCCAGATCATTTTGAATAAGTTGGCCAAATACCTCAATATAATTCCCTTTTCTGTGTTTGGGATAGAACGCAGATTTATTTTTAAAATCTGTATGAATTAAATTTTGGAGACCAGAAAACTTATCTAAAATTAAATCATGATCCAACAAAAAGATCCTATGAAGAACTTCTAGTATTATTACAAAAGGGCCAAACTGTCAGGAATCGGCGTTCTCCTCGCTCCCCACACAGAGCACTCCCTCCCCGCACGGAGCCCCTGGACACACAAAACAATCCTGCTTTACCGGCCTCCACGGCTCCTCGCCCCTGTCGCCGTCGCGGGATCAATCCTCTCATTGACTGGACTTTCTCTGCTCCCATTTCCTGGAGGCCGAGGTCAGGCGAGACTCATCAACTGCTGGCCAATACCTCTGTTCCCGAAGTTATTCTACCTTCCGTTTACCATCAATTCCGGGACGTTTTCAATAAGGTACAGTCAGACCTCTTGCCGCCACACAGGACTTACGATTGTCCGATCGATCTACAGTAGTTCCAGGTTACTCCCTACCCAAGTCCAAGACCTACCCCTTGTTGTTACCAGAATCTCACGCTATGGATGCATATATCCAGGAGAATCTCAAGAAAGGCTTTATTCGTCACTCCAATTCCCCAGCAGGGGCTGGGTTTTTCTTCGTCAAGAAAAAGGACGGGTCGTTGAGGCCTTGCATCGACTACAGGGGTTTAAACCACATCACTATTAAAAATCGTTACCCCCTTCCCCTTATTACCGAACTGTTCGATAAATTACAGGGGGCCAAGATTTCTTCCAAGTTGGATCTACGTGGTGCCTATAACCTGGTGCGCATCAAGAAGGGGGATGAATGGAAGACGGCCTACAACACGCGTAGTGGACACTACGAATATCTGGTAATGCCTTTCGGCTTATGTAATGCTCCAGCTGTCTTCCAGGATTTCATCAACGACGTCTTTCCTAAGGTACTCAATATTTTTGTTATTGTATACTTGGATGATATCCTGATTTTTTCCAAAGATCTCCAGGACCATATACGCCACACCTCCTACGTCCTTTCCCGTCTCCGTGAACACCATTTGTACGCCAAACTGGAGAAGTGCACCTTTCATCAGACCTCTACTCCGTTCCTGGGGTATATCATTTCCGATGAGGGGTTTATGATGGACTCCGGTAAACTTCAAGCAGTCACTGAATGGCCAAGACCCAACTCTCTCAAGGCCATACAACATTTTTTAGGGTTCGCTAATTACTATCGTAAGTTTATACGGAGTTTTTCCACCATTGTGGCACCCCTCACTGCGCTCACCAAAAAAGGAGCTGATCCTTCTGCTTGGTCATCCGAGGCCATCTCCGCCTTCGAGACACTCAAGGAAGCCTTTATATCCGCACCTATTCTCCGTCATCCCAACATCGAACTTCCCTTCGTCCTGGAGGTCGACGCTTCTGATTGCGGCGCTGGTGCCGTTCTTTCCCAGAGACCCACGCCCCACGATAAGTTACATCCCTGTGCATATTTTTCCAAGAAATTCTCGTCTGCCGAGAGGAACTATGACATGGGTAACAGGGAACTTCTGGCCATGAAGATGGCTCTTCAAGAGTGGAGGCACCTGCTGGAGGGGTCGAAAGAGCCGTTTACTATTCTCACGGACCACAAGAGAACGCTCGACGCCTTGGTCCACAACAGGCTCGTTGGGCTCTTTTGTTTTCTCGATTCGATTTTCACCTTTCCTATATCCCCGGGACCAAGAACGTAAAGGCAGACGCACTCTCCCGAATACATTCTTCTGAAGAGAGGCCAGAGGAATCTTTGGAGACTATCCTTCCACATGAGAGGATTCTCGCCACGTCTTCTTTCAAGAATCTTGACAAGATTTTGCACTCCCAGAGACGCATTCCCAAGGACTTGGTCGTTCCCGACAACAAACTCTTTGTACCATCCAAATTTATTCCAGAGGTCCTGTTTTGGGGTCACTCCTCTAAATCTGCAGGTCATCCAGGTTTTAAGAAGACTACTGATCTCATTCGTCGGAATTTCTGGTGGCCAAGGATGTCTCAAGATATTCTGGAGTTTACCCGCGCATGCCCCACGTGCGCTCAAAGCAAGACTCTCCGTCAAAAGCCTCAGGGTTTTCTGTTACCCCTTCCAGTTCCCGACCGCCCCTGGTCCCACATTTCTATGGACTTCATCGTGGAGTTGCCCAGGTCCAGAGGAATGAACACTATCTTGGTGGTCGTGGACAGGTTCTCGAAGATGTCCCATTTCATTCCACTTAAAGGATTACCCACCTCCCCCGCCCTTGCTGATATCTTTACGGAGCAGATTTTCCGGATTCATGGGATCCCTTCGTCCATTGTTTCTGACAGAGGTTCTCAGTTCGTATCCAAATTTTGGAGAGCTTTCACAAAGAGATTGGGCATCTCTTCTTCTTTCTCTTCCGCCTATCATCCTCAGTCCAATGGACAAACGGAGAGAATCAATCAATCCCTGGAGAAGTACCTGAGATGTTTTATATCCGATTTCCAGGATGATTGGGCTCAACTCCTCTCTTGGGCAGAGTATGCCGTCAATTCTGCAAAAAACGAGTCCACCCGGGAGTTGCCCTTCTTTATAAATTATGGGTTCCACCCTCCCTGTCTTCCCATCCCCAACATTCCTTCTGGAGTACCAGCCGTAGATGAACGCATTTCTTCCCTCCAAACCGCATGGTCCAGGATTCAGTCTACCCTTCTCAACTCCTCCCGCAGATCGAAACTACAGGCCGATCGTCGTTGTCGTTTGGCGCCCAGTTACAAACCAGGGGATTTGGTACGGCTATCCTCTAGGAATATCCACCTCAAGGTACCATCTCCTAAACTGGCACCTAAGTTCCTGGGTCCCTTCCCTATTTGTGAACAAATCAATCCCGTGGCATTCCGGCTCCAACTACCACCCAGTATGAAGATTCCCAATGTCTTTCATGTGTCCCTCTTAAAACCATTTATCTCCAGTCACTTCTTTCCGGATCAGACTCGTAAACCGGATCCCATTACTGTACAAAATAACGAGGAATACGACACACAAAACAATCCTGCTTTACCAGCCTCCACAGCTCCTCGCCCCTGCCGCCGTCGCGGGATCACTCCCCTCGGCGATTCCTCTGCTCAGCGCCGGGCACGCCCACGCCTTCCTGCACGCACACCTGCACGCACACTTGCACCATCCACTGGCTCGGTTCACACGCATACACGAGTTACGGGCACGCTCAGTCTGCACACTCTTATTCCCGTCCCCCGGACCTCAGGCTCCGCCCCCGCACACTGCACGGGCATACTCAGGTTACTAACAAGACTCACCTGGCCTGTTATGCCTGCACCAATCTGCAGTGTCTCCCTGTAGCTCTTCCTGTCCCGCCTCCATTCCTAATTGGACCTTCCTGCTTTATCTAGCTCCTCTCTGCTCTCAGTCTTTGCTCGACATAGTCTCTGTATGGAAGTACTTCTGGATTCTCTCAGTGTTTTCACAGGTTCTGATGCAGCTCGTACGACTACCCCCTCTGGCTCTCGATCTCGGCACTCCTTGGACAACGCTCACTCTGGTAACCCCTTGAACACGGCTTGGACTACGACCAATCTCCACTCTCCACTCCCTGACTTCGGCAAGGCATCATTCACTCTATCTCTACAACCGGTACCGGCAAGTATTGTCTACCTTACTACACCTGGCCTGGCAACGCTTCATACCACACTCTGGACACGCTCCCTTTGCTGCGGGTACGTGTATTACCACTTCCCCCTTCAGCTCAGGGGACGGGTCTGGTCTGCGGGCAGCACCGGCGTAACACAAACTATAGGTTTATATGTCAATAAAACACAAACAGGGCAGTGAAGCGATCAAAAAGGTTTTAATAAGGGATCCAGAGATGCCTCAATTACAAGGAGATTCTATTGTTGATAGCATCGATTTTATCCTCAATCATAACTTTTTTCATTTTAACGGCGACTTTTTCCTGCAGAAATGCGGCACCGCCATGGAGACCAAATTCGCACCAAGTTATGCCAACCTGTTTATGGGTAATAGAGATGGTGTGGTCTCCATTGAGAGCATTGGAAAGAAAGACGAGACTGATTCTGTGAAGGTAATAAAGTATTATAAGAAACTATTCGTCCATTTTGTATGCATTCCGCCATATTGAATCTGCTTTAATTGCAAGGCTTGGAAATAACGCAGTATGTTTTTATATAAGCTAATAAGTCTCTCTCTTTCTCTCTCTCTCTCTTTTTGAGGTGAATCGAAACTCAACCAGGAGCCTTTTTCTGCTAACTCTCGGTTTTCTGTGAATTCAGCTGGTCTACAGAGAATCGAAACTGAAGCTTATGGTAAGAGGATCGAAACCAACTGAAGCTTATGGTTTACAGAGAATCGAAACTGAAACTTATTGTCTGCCTATATATATTCTGTAATACATATACTCGGCACGTCAGTCTGAACTACGGAGCCTGAGGGAACTGATACATGACTCTGTGTCATTTATTGGGATCCGGGGTGCACCCAGGCTTGTGTTATACTAATTTGGCAATCCACATCTGAGCAGAGACCCTGACATGAGAAGGGAACCTCAACATTTGGCGTAGTCGGCAGGATCCTTGTGAAGGGACACCGGAACAATCCTGGACCCGTCTCTATCCACGGACGACCGTCCCCTGGCCGGACTGATTGAGGCCTGATCAACCTCTAAGGACAAGGTAAGATATATTCAGAATATATTTTTACCGAACTCCTGTCAGTCTGTTCAGGTTGGCGATCTCTTGGTTGACGGTAACAGTATTGTTAATCTATACAAGACCATAGAGTCCGGTGGTTCCCGCCAAGGATTTATATAGTTAGTAAGGTCTTGTGACTGCCAGATGTGTGATTTATATGTATGCTTGTAGTCATAGGGGTTACGGAATCAAATGTAGAAAATAGAAACAAGGGGAAGAGTCTAGTGATATCTATTGTTAGATAATCGGAGGACCGTCCATACAGGTGACGGTCCGGGGACTGCCTGCGCGCCTCCCCGTCTAGGTCAATTTATCACTGAGACTCAAGAATCCCGGTACCGCCGTTAGTGGCGCAGGTTCATACGAGGTTGTTTTGGAAGATAGACAATGTTCTCGAGGTTATTTAGTGGACGAGTGTGTAAGGATATCTATTGTTAGATAATAGGAGGATCGTCCATACAGGTGACGGTCCGGGGACTGCCTGCGTGCCTCCCCGTCTAGGTCAATTTATCGCTGAAGCTCAAGAGTCCAGGTACCGCCGGTAATTGGCGCACGTGTCCGAGGTTATTTTTAAAATAGACAATGTTCTCGCAGTTTTTAAAGAAGGATTTGCCTTCTGGTGCACGGGATTCCGTAACTCTTGTGACAGAACGGGAGGGAAAGAAGTATACCAAGAAATGTAAATTGTTGTTCAAACTGTTAGATTTACCCCCTACGGGAAGATTGCAACCGAAGTTGTTAAGAACGAATATGCAAATGTGTAAGGGGAAACTGAAAGATGAAGGCCTGTGGGAAAATGCAGAGAAATTTCTGAGTGTTGCCATAGATCTTCAGAAAGAAGGTTATGAAGAAGTAGAGTGTGGAGAGAGAAATAAGAAATGTTATTGTTATGTGAAACCAGAAAATGTGACCCCTGGTTCGGTAGTGGCAGAAAAAGACCAAATGTTACAGGGAAATCCACCCCCATACCCGCAGACGACCGGTAGACCCTCTCCCTCAGCCCCTGTACCGGCCCCTTATTGGGTATGTTCTGTTTGCCAGTGTCAAAAATCCCCTGGTTTATATGCAGGAATTGGGATACAATTAGATACTGTGTATATTATTTGGAAGGGAAAGAAAGTGTTATAAGTGAAGAAAAAAAAAGGTGCAGTTTTAACATTTGAGCACAGGCAAGTAAGACAGGGAAAGGAGTCTTAGCCTGCCACCTAGTGGCTGAGAGAGAGAACAGAACGGAAAAGAATGCCAGCCCTGGTAATATTTATTTGAAAACTTTGTTCGTGCTGGCCACACGAATGGGTCTTTTAAAACCAGAAAATATTCTTTTTCCTTCTGTTCTAATAGCAACTAGAAAGAGGAGTCTTTTTCTATGGGAGGGAGAAGTTCAGGGAGCGCAGTCTTATGTGTTTTTTTTTAATCCCACATGGAAATGTACCTTACGTTAGTATGAGTCAAAATAATTCTGTTAAGGGACAGAAGGGTACCGCTGCATTTATTTTATCATTGCCAGGACAGAAGTTAATATAAGAACAAGTGAAAAATAAAGCAAGTACGCTGTTTAAAGTATGTAGTATTACTGCAGCAGAAGGCAGGTTACAGCCAGAAGAGTGGCGAAAGATATTGAAAGAAAAGAGAGGAATTTTGAATGATAACAACCTGCTGAAGATAGCAGAAGCCTGGTTTAATGTTACCAAGGCTGTCCAGAGAAAAATAGACCGAGCAGGAGATAGAAAAGGGAGGGAAGATTGTTTTAATTGTGGTGTGACTGATTTATCTATGCTCACTCCTTTGTTACCTTCGCTTCCAGCTCCAGCAGCACCCCCCAGTACCCGACCCCTGCCCGTGGTTATATGGGCAGACGCCCAAGCAGGTAGAAGGCGCCCCAATAATGTATGTCATCTCACCCCCTTCCTGGTAGACACAGGTACAGCCAAAAGTCTAATTAGAGCTGCAGACATACCCGACCCTTCCTATTTGTCTGATATTGATGTTTTATGTGTGGGGGTAGATGGCACACCGCGCTCTAGCCCATTAACACGACCCCTACAGATAGGTCCCTACCCTGAACTATTTGCACGATTTGTAGTTTTCTATACTTGCCCGCTTAATCTGTTTGGCGCTGATGTTTTGTCCAGGTTACAGGCCTCCATAATATTCTCCGAGGACGACACCATTGATGTACCCTCCCCGCTCTGGGAATCAGATGTCTCTGCCCTTTGTTCCCTTCCGATACTTTTGGCATTAGCGGACAAACCCTCAGCTGCCAGTATACCGCCCGCTGTCATGGATAGGATCCCGTCCAAATTATGATCCACCGGCCCTGAGGATAACGGGCACCTAAGGGTACCGCCCATTGTTGTACAGCTCAAATAAGGGGCCCCGCTTCCCCGTAAACTGCAATACCCCTCTTTTCCCTGTGAAGAAACGCACCGCGAAGGGTGAACCTGATAAGTATAGAATGGTTCAAGATCCTCAAGCAGTAAAAGATGCAACCATTGTACGATGTTTTAACAACAAATCCCTTTCAGATGACCCCAGAGGCTTCCAAGAATGTCACTGTTCTCAAACAGGTAATATCCTCTGCCCCTGCCTTGGGCCTCCCAGACTATGATTTACCCTTTAAACTTTTTGTATCAGAACAAAATGGACATGCAACTGGAGTGTTAACACAGCCACACGCTGGCCGATGTCGACCTATTGGTTATTACTCCAGCCGTCTCGATGCTGTGGCTCGTGGTGGACCGTCCTGTCTTCGTGCTGTCTTTGCTGCTCAAGCACTGCTGGATAGAACTTCGGACATTGTTCTAGGGCATGACCTTATTGTCCTGGCACCACATGACATTGCTGCTATTCTCAATCAGACACAGCCAAAACATCTGTCCGCTGCCAGACACCTCAGGTTGCAATGCTCGCTTCTCATTCCAGACAATGTCACCCTTCTCCAGTGCCAAGTGCTTAACCCCTCCACTCTTCTTCCACTTCCCGAGGGGGGAGATATGCAGGGATACGAACAAGAATAAAGCACAGCTGGAGTCGACCTACCCCATGATTGTTTCGAACTCATGAAGCTAGAAACTGCGCATCTGCCCATGGTGAGTGAAACGCCGATACAGAACCCAGATCTAATCCTGTTTGTGGATGATTCTCGATATGCTGATCAACAAGGCACGCACCTACCATACGGGTTATGCGGTCACCACAGACTCTGTGGTCCTACTGGCAAGCACACTACCGTCAACAGCATCTGCACAAGAAGCCGAACTACAAGCCCTCACTGCAGCGTGTAAGCTGGCAGAAGGACAAACGGCGAATATCTACACTGACTCTAGATGTGCCTTTGGAGTAGCACATGATTTTGGCATCATTTGGCAAACAAGGGGATTTCTGACAGCAGCAGGAACACCAGTGAAACACAGCTCAGCCATACAAGCTCTGATGGACGCCCTACTCCTTCCAAGCCCTGTGGCCATCCTGAAGGTAAAGCCCATGGGAAACTGAACACAGAAGAAGCCAGAGGAAACCATCTGGCGGATGCTGCGGCAAAACAAGCTGCCAGCGGGATACGAGAAGTGGAAGATCGAGTGGACACGACAAGGATAGTTCCGTTAATGCAGAACCTCCCAGTGAATCGAGAATATCTGAAGAAGTTGCAAGAATCTGCAACAAAGGAAGAAAAGGAAAGCTGGAAGAAAAGAGGTGCATCGCCCCAAGAAGGAATTTATGAGTACAAAAAGAAACTTTGTCTGCCATGGGCACATGGAGCAGCACATCTCTCGAAGACTCTTATGAATGCACTGATCGACAAATACTATGTGGCGCCTGGAATTACCCCAATGACTAGTAATTTCTGCAAATTATGTACAATTTGTGCAAAGTGTAACCCAGGATGTGTGGAAAAACCACCGCAGAAATATCTTGCAAGGCCCTGCTTTCACTGCTACGTTAGCTAAAGAAATTTGGTCCGCGCTAGGGACCACCCTTGCTTTCCACACCCCATACCATCCCCAGAGTAGCGGAAAGGTAGAAAGAATGAATGGCACACTGAAAACTAGAATGTTGAAAATGGCCCAGGAAACAAATATGCCCTGGCCAGATAGTCTACCCATTGTTTTGTTCAGTGTTCGATACACCCCATGAGGGGAATATGCTCTATCCTCATTTAAGATACTGTTTGGTACTGCCCCCAAACTTGGTTGTTACTACCCACAGCAGTTACAGATGCAGTCTGATGTTTTGACCAAATATGTAACTGCCCTAGCGCAAGAACTAACCAATATGCATGGTCGAGTGTTTTCTTCTATTCCAGATCTAGATACCGGGACTTATAAACTCGTGCCCGGAGACTGGGTGCTTGTGAAGAAATTTGTAAGGAAATATTCCCTAGAGCCCAGATATGATGGTCCTTTCCAAGTTCTGTTGACCACAGCGACATAAGTCAAGCTAGCTGGCAAGAACACCTGGATACACGCCTCTCATTGCAAGAAGGTTCCAGTTCCCAACGAGGACACCTCAGAAGGAAAAATGATTCTATATATCCTTTGTTTGTTAGGTTTGGGGGAGGCACAAGAGATTGCTATCACCCAACATGAAGGGGCAGTCACGTTTTAGTATAATTCATCCAATACTCATGTAGCTACCTTCTCCTTCGATTACTGTAATATTGTCAGCTGTTCCTCAACCGATTGGCAGTGTAATATGTACCGAGACACTCCGAACTCTAGAGCCATATATATATATATATATGTGTTACAGACAGTTATTGGGGACAGGAATGTGATTACTGGGGAGCAGTAGGATGGAACACGGGAACAGATTGGGGATACCAACCACAGAATGGCCTAGCACGAAAAGACAGAAATGGTTTGTGAATTACACCCGTGATGCGCTACAAGGCCTGGCTGACCAACTTGGACCCACTTCCTCTATGACGTTCCAAAATAGAATGGCTTTAGATATGATATTAGCAGAAAAAGGGGGGGGTTGCCATATGATTGGAGATGCGTGCTGTACATATATTCCCGGGAACACAGGCCCGGACGGTAAGGTTACCACAGCTATTAATAAACTGAAAGATTTGTCTGATGAACTTAAAAGAAATTCTGGTATAACAGACCCATGGGACAAGTATTTATCGTGGCTGTCTGGCTGGCGACAATGGTTGACACAACTGGCAATATTTCTCCTGATTATACTTTTGGTTCTGGCAGTAGTGGTCCTCTGTGTTATCCCGTGCTGTAAGGGTCTCTGTAAGAAGGCTGGATCTGAGGTTATACCCACAATGGTAATGTACAACAAAGACAATATTGATCTGGAAGATATACCACTGCAGAAATCACCCAAGATGTTCAATTACAGTACAACCAAACTCGAATAAGGGGTGACCACTCTAGAATCCCAGACCCTAGTGTGTTTGTTTGAGGTCAGGGAACCCTTTTGTGTATACTGTAGGTCTTCGAGTTTAGCGAGCCAGAAGTTGTCGGGGATGGGACAAGCCCATGAACAGCCGACCAACACCCTCAGGTAGGGACTCTAGCACAAGAAACAGAAATTAGGGACAGACCCCTTCCTACAGGACATACTTGAAAACGAGAGGTAACTCTCAATGTATTACTTCCTGGTAAAATATTTTATAAATAAATAAATAAATAAATACAAAATGTCCTTTTAGTGTCTAGGGGGGAATGTGAAGGTAATAAAGTATTATAAGAAACTATTCGTCCATTTTGTATGCATTCCGCCATATTGAATCTGCTTTAATTGCAAGGCTTGGAAATAACGCAGTATGTTTTTATATAAGCTAATAAGTCTCTCTCTTTCTCTCTCTCTCTCTTTTTGAGGTGAATCGAAACTCAACCAGGAGCCTTTTTCTGCTAACTCTCGGTTTCCCGTGAATTCAGCTGGTCTACAGAGAATCGAAACTGAAGCTTATGGTTTACAGAGAATCGAAACTGAAACTTATGGTTTACAGAGAATCGAAACTGAAACTTATTGTCTGCCTATATATATTCTGTAATACATATACTCGGCACGTCAGTCTGAACTACGGAGCCTGAGGGAACTGATACATGACTCGTGTCATTTATTGGGATCCGGGGTGCACCCAGGCTTGTGTTATACTAATTTGGCAATCCACATCTGAGCAGAGACCCTGACATGAGAAGGGAACCTCAACAATTCCCTAAAGATTGAAAACAACATTCACTGAGGGAAGGGGCTCACACAAGGCTGTGTGAGTTACTTCTCCAATATTCCTCCATTTAGAGGTTATATATAACACCATGTCCACTCTTCTCTGAGGGAATAGTCTCACATTAGGCCGTGTGAGTCTTTGAAACTAGTCTATTGTTTCTTTATTATTGTATTAACACCATCACCCATCCCTCATCACCCTTCCCTTTTCCCACCCCCTTCTTCCCCATTCCCACTCCCTCCCTCCCTAATCCAAGACCAATTTTGTCTTTCTAATATATGCACTGAATTTGTGTATTTTATTTCACGAGTTCAACACCTTGCGCTGACCATCACACCATCTCTATTGCCGTTATAAGAAGATCCTGGGCTTCAACTTCTCATCAGTCAAGCTGCAGAAAAACAACAAGGGCCAGTATACACTCCCCTTTTTTTCCTTGGTTTCACATAAATCCACAGGCGCTACATTTCTATACGCCATACAAAGTAGGGAGCGCCCCAGTTTTTTCCTTTTCTGAACCTGTTTATGGGTGTCTGGAAGGAATCAACAGTCTGACCCAGACGGGACTTGGCGCTCTGGAAGCATTTTATAGACGACGTGTTAATTGTTTGGGAAGGTGACATAGAGTTTTAATGATTTTATGGCTCTTTTAAATAATAATAATCTTAATCTGAAATTTACATACACCATCAGCTCCAGCAGTATTGATTTTTTAGTCCTAGCTTTGTGGAAAAAGGGAAAATTAAAACTAAGACTTTTTTTATCCGGTTGACAGCAATAATTTCATTCTGAGCAGTAGTTGCCATCATCCGCGGTGGGTAGAGAACATCCCATATGGACAGTTTAAAGGAACAAAAAGGGGAGCTGCACAGACAAAAAAATGTTTGAGACACAATCGCAAATCCTTACAGAAAAATTCCTAAAAAGAAATTATAAACAAGATAAAATACATGCTGCTTTGACCAAAACTCGCAAAACAGAGAGGAAATATATTACCTGTAATAAAAAGGAGAATGCTAATAGGAACACAAAAAATCAAATAGAATGGGCATTCCTCACTAGATACAATAAAGATGCCAAACAAATAAAAAGGATAATATATAAGCATTGGCACTTGATCTAGAGCGATCCAGTACTCAAGGATTCGGTTCAAGAACATCCTGGTGTAATTTTCGAAAGATCTGAAAACTTGAAAATGAAATTGGCACCAAGTGCATTAACTAAAGTAAAAACTAGAAATAATTGGTTAAATGGTATCAAGGGCTTCTACGGATGCTTTAGTTGCAACGCCTGCAGATTTAAATCCGCAGAGAAATCCACTTTTAAGTCTAACATTACGGGAGAGGCCTTTACAATAAGTCATCACATCACCTTCAAAAAAGACCATGTGATATAACTACTGGAGTGCCAATGTGGCCTCCAATACGTGGGTAAGACAATAAGACCAGTCCATATACGGATTTTAGAACATCTTAGCAATATCAAGAGAAAGGTTTTAACACATAGTGTCTCGAGACATTTTAGTGAACACCATCAGTGTGATGCTACAGGCATCAAATACCAAGGCATAGAGCAGGTATCAATACATTGGAGGGGGGCAATAGGAAAACACAATTAACCAAAAAAGAAACATTTTGGATCCACAAGCTGAAAACCTTAACACCCAAAGGTCAGAATATTGACATAGAATTGGGTGTATTTTTAGTTTAGGAACCATCTTATATGGTGTGACTCACACTAAGTTATAGTTGAGCCCCCTCTTCCCCCCCAGAACTACATCCTCTTAATAGTTTTATCATTGAGAATCTATATATTTTTTACTTTTTTAATAGACCTTTTTAAAATATTTATTTTGTAATCATTAATAATTTTGTATCCAGTGATAAAAAAAATTTCATTGATAATTTTTTATTTATTTATACAGTATATACATTTTTCTATATTTTTTTTTATTCATTATTTTTTAGAAATGTGTCCATTTATTTTAAGTCAAATTCTTACTCTTTTCTATTTGGACTGTCTAAATTTACTATATATTTATATCATTTTAATCATCTTAATTGTTTCCTGTGTTTTTGTATGGTCTGTATATGGTCTGCCTCGCCTTTTCTTTTCCTTTTTTGGGGGGAACACTTATGGAGTAACCAAAGTACCCACAAAGGATCAAATGGAGGATCCCATTATTAGATCTTCTGTGCATTGTTAGATCACTAGGATATAGAGAACCGGTAGTTTTTGCGATTTTCCCATTAAGAATGTATGGTGAATCAGCAGGGTATTGAGGCCCCTCACAGACCATCCTGTCGGAGTACCCCTTGGAGGAAAGGAGAGGAGAACGGCTGTACACCTTAGGATCTCCGGGTGTGCTGCTGTTGTTGCTGCTGTGTGCTGCCAAGGCTGCTGTGTGTGAGCTAGAGACAATAAAGAGACATTGCTGATTTTACTCGAGACTGTGTGTGATTCTGGAGCATCCACCCTGGAACCAGGGTCATTTCTTCTAAACGGGTCCTACCCCATATCCCTGGGAAGGTATAGAGGATGGAGGCGCTGCACCACCACTAAAGAATGAGGCAACTACCTCAGAAGCCTGGTCCTGTGTCCCCAACATCATCGCGGGAAGCTCAGGCCCTCCTGTTACCTGCAGGTACGCACCACTCAAGCACGTGTAACCAGCCCTCACACACCTTAGATTTAGCATCTGTGTCTGGGGGGGGGGGATATGGGTTACATTTGGAGGCGCTGCTGAGATCCAGAACAGGACAGGCTTACAGAGAAGCAGAGCGGGAAGAGTGATGTGCACTCTCTGGTCAAGTGCTAAAGAAAGTAGGGCATGCCATACCGGGGGTAGTCAGGGGAGCGTGGACCTCCGCTCCCGCACAGTACGCCCTGGGTGCCCTAAGAGGGTGGCATAAGATGGGTGCATAGCTATAGCTGTCCTAGTTCCTTGAGGCAGATAGTGTGAGGCAACTGGGGGGGTTAGCCTGCTAACATGTCCAGGGACCATGGCCCAGGGCCTGCACTATGAGTGGCCAAAAGTAGGGCCGCCCATACCTAGGGAGATGCCAGGTACACTAGCTAGCACCCACATAAAACGCACCACAGAGCACTTGACGGAACAGTCACCGAGTACAGTGCACAAGGAAGGAGTTCTGCCTAGCCTGGGGTATGCCACCTCATATTAGTGGGCAACAGATTGAACATGCAGAGAGTATCAGAAAGTGTCAGGGACGTGTTACACCGTAGACACTGAGCGTAGTGCACATTTACATGTGGTGGGCTCATCGAAGATGGCGGCCGTCACTACATGTGCTCTGCGGAGCAAGGAAGAACTCAACATGGCGACAAATGCGCAATCAACGGCCCAGCAGATAGCAGCCAACCTAAAATGGCGTTTCCCGCCAATCCTGGACCGTGCACGTGAATCGTGCAAAAAGACTGTACGAGAAATGTGGCGGGAAATGTGCAGGGTTTGGCGCCAAACCCAGATCCCCTGCAAGAGGAGCGGAGCGGCGCGAAAGCCGAAAGCCCATCCACCTGTGCTCTGACTGGCCCACAACCCAGGCCACGTCACACTGAAAAAAGGATTGCCCCGCCTCTGGATTCCACCAGAGGGAGGGGGCACAAGGAGAGCCAATCAGAAGCCTCCTCCCCAGCAGAGGGAGGGACCGGAAGCAAGAGCGAAGAGCTTCACTTCTGCCTGGCATTCGAGGAGCAAGGAGCTGAAACACTGAACTGTTCCACCCCTGAGCTAACAATGTCCACACCACACAATGAGCACCACAATCTACCAGCTACCAGGAGGCTTACTGGTAGTGGAGGAAGCGGAGCATGAATACCTCCGGTGCCTGTGCGTTCACTGCGGGATACCCGGAGCAGTCCCAAGCACCAAGGCATGATGCCCTCAATGCGGCACATTTTACCTGTGGCCTAAGGAGCCATGGCCACTGATCGAGACCCCGCGGGGTACCTCTCCGGGAACACTAACGGAGGTGGCGGAGATGAAAGACAAGGCTGCCCTAGTTCCCTGTTGCAACCAAGAGGGAAGAACCAAGGCCCAGCCAGCTACGGAGCTGAGAGAACCGTCGGCGGAGAAGAGCGCGACCGCAGTAGAGGTACCAGAGCGGGCCCGTTTCGTACCAATACCCACTGGTTGTATCGCAGAAGAACCCGGTGACTCCCTTGCGGAGGATCCGATCGTGATATCCTCAGAGGAAGAGGTTGGCGTACCATTGGTGGCGATGCGCCTACCGGCGAACCGCCCCAGCGGTGACAAAGAGGAGCAGACGAGTCTGGACACCTTCTGACGGCGAGCGCTGGTGCGGCCGGAGGCCCGTAGAAGTCCCACGGCCATGGTGATTCCCAGTGCGGCGGAGATGGCGTCTGAGACGATTCCGGAGGACCCCAAGATCACCAAACAGCAGTGGAGCGGTAAGGAGACTCCACCACCCCCTTACTCCTGCCAGGCGAAGACAGCAACCGCGGAGGACAAGAAGGAGAGGCTTGCGGCCTACTTGTCCATCCGTGAACCGGGTGCTCCACCACCGCACTTCTGGTCCTCGACGCACTACCGGTGCGTGACCACGGAGCGGATGGAGATTCCGCGGGCACCGGTGATGACGTTACTTCCGGGCCCGATGGAAAGAGAGGCCCGGGAGCGCTATTCTCCCCATGGAGAGTAGCCATGGCCACTGCAATGGCCACCCTGAAGAGCTGAGGCCCATCGAGAGAAGCGCAAAGTATGGCGGAGAAAGCACCCAAGAAAGCGTCCCTTGGTCGCGGTATTACCCGCTTGCTGGACACTGACTTGAACATTGCCCCTGCCCCAACCCCTAGCTCCATCGCCCCGGCCACTGCCCCTGTCCCGTCACGAGTGTTGTCACCGGGACCTAGCGGGGATAAATTGAGCAAATACCCCAAATACTCCAGAGATTGGCGGGACTGGGAATTGAGCGATGAGGGGTCAGATGGGGAGATACCATATGACAATGTGATACGTGTGCCTAACCCTGTGCCGTTTTCTCCTACCGCTAGAGGGAGAGCCCGAGGGTCCTACACTCCAGCAGAGGCTGGGTCTGTCAGTACGGTGGTTCATAAGATGAACCCTACCAGGTATTTCAATGCCAAAGGGAGGAGAGATTGCTCGCGCTCTACAGAGGCGGGGACGTCCGGTGTCTCGTCCCAAGCAGAGTCAGAGGTAGAGAATACTAGCCATTCCACAGAGTACGAGCACCGTGACAAATAGGGGGCATCTCTGTTCACTGGGTACCATGAAGGTATGGACCGTACGCGGTTCCTGCTCATTAAAAACAACATAGTTGATCATTGGTGGGCGGCAGGTGCCTTTACTCCCCAGGAGGTGGAGGACGAGATAGATCACAGGTACCGGGAGATAGAGCAGAAACTCATTCAGCCCAAAGGCCCCAGTATATTGTATGACGAAATTGCTCCTATAGAACCAGAGTTTTGGGTACTGCCAAGCAGGGCGGGTCACCGTAAGCTCACTAAGTTGAGCCGAGCCGACAGAGCCATAGTGGCTAGGTATAGGCAGTCACATGGATACGAATACCCTTATGTGCCGGAGCCCATAATGAGGGAAATAGAGGAGAACAGAGATAGTTGGCTCCAAGAAGCCATACAAGAATATCTACGAACAAAATTTGGTAAAGCTGGTTATCATAATGAGGGCCGGATAAGTGAGTTGGTCAGGATCTGGAGTATAGGACGGTGCATATACATGCACAGCGTAATATATCGACCGGAGCATGGGTCGGTCCAGTCCTTCTTTGTGACCGTTACGGATCACAATGGCAGAAAAGTAAGGAAACCTGATCCGAAACATTACAGTTAGGGTTCTCCACGTTGGGAGTAACCGGTGTTGTATTTCTACCTCATGTGAGTATATGTTATGACTACTAAACTGCATGATATGTGTTTTGTGTTCCCAGGTTGTTCACCGCAGGATGGTACTGCAAACGTTAGGTCCAGTTGGGGACCATTGGATTCCACCAGAGGGAGAGTGTAGCCCCCTGTAAACAGCACGGGCTATACATATCTTTCTCCTACTGTGGTAAGTCCTGTTAAGGGCAGGTGCCAGTAGTAATCATGGGTTTTCCCACTTCACGCCCTGCCCTGAGTGATAGATGCAGGCCCCTGACTCTGCTGCCGGCAAGAGACAGAGGGGATGTTCTGCTGACATCATGAGGGGTGGGGCTGACTCTATTTAGCAGCCAGTTCCTGTGAGTGACAGAGTTCGAGTCAGTCTAGTTTTTCTGTCCTGGGAGTTAGAGGAAAGGAGTAGATCAAGCTCCGTCCTGGGAGCAAGCAAGAGAGAGAGACAACTCTGGCCTAATACATTTGGAGAGTGAGCAGAGCTCCGGTGGACCAATGCCCCTCACCCCAATGAGGGGGTGATGGGGAGAATCTACCCACACCCAGAGGATACCCTCTGAGGTGGGCATTGGGGTATTGACGCCCCTCACAGACCATCCTGTCGGAGTACCCCTTGGAGGAAAGGAAAGGAGAGGAGAACGGCTGTACACCTTAGGATCTCCGGGTGTGCTGTTGTTGTTGCTGCTGTTGTTGCTGCTGTTGTTGCTGCTGTGTGCTGCCAAGGCTGCTGTGTGCGAGCTAGAGACAATAAAGAGACATTGCTGATTTTACTCGAGATGTGTGTGATTCTGGAGCATCCACCCTGGGACCAAGGTCATTTCTTCTATACGGGTCCTACCCCATATCCCTGGGAAGGTATAGAGGATGGAGGCGCTGCACCACCACTAAAGAATGAGGCAACTACCTCAGAAGCCTGGTCCTGTGTTCCCAACATCATCGCGGGAAGCTCAGGCCCTCCTGTTACCTGCAGGTACACACCACTCAAGCACGTGTAACCAGCCCTCACACACCCTAGATATAGCATCTGTGTCTGGGGGGGGGGAATATGGGTTACATTTGGAGGCGCTGCTGAGATCCAGAACAGGACAGGCTTACAGCGAAGCAGAACGGGAAGAGTGATGTGCACTCTCCGGTCAAGTGCTAAAGAAATTAGGGCATGCCATACCGGGGGTAGTCAGGGGAGCGTGGACCTCCGCTCCCGCACAGTACGCCCTGGGTGCCCTAAGAGGGGGAATATGGGTCACACATAAAATAAAAACTTTACTACAGAACGATAATATGGCTACTGGTTACAGCCTACCCACCAGGCCTCGCACGGCCGTAACCACCCGCCCAGTGTCCCACACACTTGTTCACATTCCCCACAGTGCCTGATGGGGCCCTCTGGCACCCAACCACTCTAATGTCCACAAGGATATAACCCCTCACCCTTATATGTGGTCAGCGCTGCCACTATAGTGTATATTGTTGCACTTGTGCGTGGGGTACCTGCCGGGTGCATCAGCACCCAGGCATGCTGCAACCTGCGATGGGGTACACAGACCCAATCGCCCAATGATGATCCGTGTGGAATGTCCACCTCAAGGACAGTCTCTTCCATGGGGGTGGTCTGGTCTCAGACCACCAAGAGCCCGGATGCCGCTGTGTCCTGTCTGTGAAACTCGCTACAAGCTACAGGGGTAGTTTCCGTATCTTCTGGGCCTCTCCCTGTAGCAGCCACAAACTGAGGGGAGTTGGGACTAGCTGGGGCCTATCAGGGGTCTCTGGCCTAGTGTAGATGCCACAGGTACCTGCACACTCTCACCCTACCCCTTCAGTGTCCAGCTTCCATCTCACAGTCCCCTTAACTGTCAGAATCCACCCTGTCAGAATTCTAACTGCCATACATCTCTCAGCCCTATTGGTTGCCTGGGAACGCGTCCTGCAGCCCCTGAGGCTGCTGAAACTTGTAGTTCCCCTGCTGTGCTATACTCCTATGGAAAGGTAAGGGGACAAACAGGGGACCAGGGGCACCCAGGTTATACAAGTAAAGATACCTTTATGTGCCCTGAAAGGCAGAACTAAAATGTGAGTGTGCCCTCAGGGGGGATTTTTTGTGTGTATTGTTTATTAAAGTGTCTTTTTAAACTTACTTCACTATTAGGCTGAGTCCATGGTAACTGCAGCCGTGCGGATGTGCGCTGAGGCTGAGGGAAAGCGTGTGCTTTCCCTGACCTTAGTTTGCGCGCCGTCCGGGGGCGTGTCGGGGGCGCCCTCATTGGGCGAACCGCTTACGTGACCGGTCCTGGCTCCCGTGAGTGCTCAAACTAGAAATTTGTTAAGACCTACGCCTCCGCACACCTGCGGACGCGTGCGCGAGCCCCTGCTAAAGCCGCTCTCATTGCAGCTGCAGGGGCTCACTGACAAGCGTCAGCACGGGTCAGCGCCTAAGCGCTGACCCGGGACTCAGCCAAAGTCCTCTATCTCCTTCTGCCCTACCTACCATCATCAGCAACATTTAGCACTACAGCAGCCAGGGAAAACAAGGAACGCTGTCTCCAACTAACTCCCTCACGTCCGTGTACTTAAGGATTAAAATGCCGTGAATAACAATAGGACATAAAAATGTTTTTCTCAAAATAAAAAGAGAATAAATTGCGGGATTAAACTTAATGTGATGGATATTTGTCATATGCTACCAAATGAAAAAATCCCCAAGTTTTTATTTGTCAATGAAATTGCATATTGCAGTATACTGTATCTTTGCATGTGCAATTTATGCCGAATAATTGAAAAAAAGTCTAATAATTTTTTTTTTTTTGTCTTTCTATTCAATATTAACCTTCGGCATGCTTGCTGTAAATAAACAGAACTCTCTCTCTCTTAACTTTTATTAACATGTCAAACAGTTCTTTTTTTTTTTTACTCCTTCCATTTGATCGTTTCAGTAGACAAAACAGACTCATTGAGCCGCACCTTCGCCAACCTCAATGAACCACTATCAACAGCTACTCTATTATTGTAGCTCCCCCGGCCCACGGGCATTCCATACTGAAATGTTTCAGTGTAAACTGAGAAATTCCACTTCCTGATTAATTATATGCACGGCTGTAGCGTTCCACATTTAAAAAAAAATGATTTTTTTTTTTTTTTTTAAATAAGGAGAATACATTTTTTTCAGGTTTTTTCAAAGACATGATGCAAAAAATAGTCCAAATCTATTTGTAACACCACAGAATATTACAAGCGTCCTGTAAGTGTATACAGTACAGTACCATAATTACTCTGTTCTGACCAGGTGAATCCTTTTTCCACTTTTAGTCTGTCCATGGGCATGATAGCAGACACAGTTATGTGTTACCTGGATGCCCGAATTAGCTAACCAGCATTTGATATGCATAATTCAGAGCCCTTTCTTGTATATCTCTAGTATTCTTATGCACAGATCCTTTGAAATAACTTTTCTGGGTGGGAATCGCTGCTTTAGAAAAGAAATCAAGCACAGAGGAATGTATATTCAATGTGTATTCAATCTATTTTCAATCTGCATTGAGTCAACAGAAGCAAAGGTGTACTTATCATGTACCTGTACAGTTAAAGTATACGCTCACTTTTTACACCTTTCCATCGTGGGCCCAACCATTCAATGAATGACGTCAGGGATACAGTGCATAAAAGTTGACACAAATTGCATAGCCTCCCACACGCTGATCTCTATCTGAACAAACTCTTGTCCAGATAATGTATTGTGCTTCATCTTCTGCCATGGAATGTTCCCGACTCTACGGACACAAGAACCCGCTTGCTGCTGCTGTCCTGGGCCCGGCTCAGAAAAAGAGAAAGGCGGCAGCTATTTCTGAGCTCCCCCCAGCAAAAGGCAAAAGTGCCTAAAGAAACGGCACAAAAAAACTCCCAAGGCAAAGAACCCTGGACCAGGGTTTAAAAAGAAGAAAATGGGAAAAGTCATTGTCATGATTGGTGTATGAGGGGTTAATGGGATCTGTGTATATGTTGATCTGCATCCCCCTGCTTCAGCAGAATTGCCCCAGGTCTGAGATGTATTTCCCCAGCAGTCTGTGTTATATTACTGTGTGTATAAATCATGTCAGGAGGGAAAGGGTTAACCATATTGTCTATATGTTGATCTGCATCCCCCTGCTTCAGTAGAATTAATTGCTATGTTATGTATTAACATGGAGAGAGGGAGAAATGGTATTGTATTGTATTCCTGACAATGGATAAAGTGAAAAAAATTATATCTTTCATTGTATACATGCTATAACGGTGATATTTGGACACAAGTTAAATCCCACCTATAGCAGGCGTCTCAGGGATTGTTAACCCCTTCTTACCAATAGAAAGTATGATTTCCCCATGTAATAGTTTGTCATATTTTTATTCAGAAAGGCAGTGTGAGTTATATGAGTCCTCTGATGTGTTAATGAGGCCATATGCTGATCAAAGGAGGCTACTTGAAAGGCTTTGTTGTGGAGAAGTTCCTCAGAGGTGAGAAAAAAGCCTGTACATCCGGGGAAGTGACTCGCCTCATTGCCTATGCAGCCAGCTCTCACAGATGGATACTAACCATTGTGACCTGTCAAACGTAACACCCTACATGAAAGACCCCTGCCCAATAAGCATTTTTGCTAGACAAGATGGCAACGAAGGCATCAGGTCATAGTTTTTTATAAATGGGCTGGCCAAGTAGCTACAGGGGAGGGGTGTATTAATGAGGGGCTGGGTAAACCCAGTTTCTCGCGTTACCTGGCAACCGGTGATTGGGACAAGATAATTGTTCACCAATAACTGAACTGCCATGTTAGGAATGGGGGGCCTGCATCTATATAGTTGCTTACACCCCTTATTCCTGTGCTTGTCGTGCTTGTTGTGACCTATAACAACTAAGAAGCTTCTATTCGGCTGAATATCTCCTTGTCCAACCCCAGTAAGTGTAAATATTTCTGTAATGTTATTTGCTTGATGTATTGTCTGTTCTGCTCATAGGAAATAAACTCATTCAGTTTACTATATCCTAGTCTTGTTCAATCTGGCCCGGTTATTAGATATATTGTCGGTTCTCTCGTGACAGTCATCACTTGGACAATTTTTGGGGTTGGGCCGCTCAAGTTCACCTCCACCCACCGAAGCCGATCATAACATTTTCTGTACTTGCAGCTCCGAGCATTTTATAATAAGCACCTTCCCCCCCGCTAACAAATTTTGAAAAGTTGTTTACTTGAGACGGATCATGTCCCAAATAAGGAAGTAACGTGCACGGGCACGGAATTTACACAAATATTGCATTATATGACCCAATGGGAAACTGACTTAGAAGAGGAATGGAGTGAAATCTTTGTGTCAGCCGCCAAGAGCTCGATATGCACCACGTT
This sequence comes from Ascaphus truei, assembly GCA_036426205.1. Classification (NCBI taxonomy): domain Eukaryota; kingdom Metazoa; phylum Chordata; class Amphibia; order Anura; family Ascaphidae; genus Ascaphus; species Ascaphus truei. The sequence goes on from WSYH01004223.1 coordinate 45,052, forward strand.
AAAGGAGAATGCATATAAAGTTTTAATGAGCTGGTATCTTACCCCTGTAAAGCTTTCCAAATTTATTGCAGCACTATGGAAACAAAAAGACACCCCAATTTTATCTTACATTCAAAACAGAATCTAGTTTGTTTGCTAAATTGAAAAAATAACAAGCATGGTTAATGATACTGGCACTAAATTCCAGAAGGTTTGGCAGCCCTGGATAGCTCAATTAGATATACCAGGGGTGAATGTAACCACGATCCTGCTATGATAGCTGTAGGTGCATCCTCCTTTGACAGAATACGGTGGCTACATGATAAAGCAGAATGACACTCTTATTGGAGTATGTTGGGCCTGAGCAGCACGGAAGTAGCAGGTCCAGGTCTAAGCGAATGTCGATATGTAACTATACCACCCCCACCCTCCCTCCCCTAGTTGTGTTCCACCTGATATGATTTTACCCCCAAAATGTATTATTTTGATATGTATGTTCAATGTATTGATTTTCAATAAAATTTGAGTTACAAAAAAAAATCTCATAGAAACATATACTTATGATATAATAAGCACACATCACAGAAAATCATATCAAGATAAGATTATATACATTAGGAGTAACTTCTTCCTCAACATATATTAGTTTGTATGAGAAAAGAGGACATTACATAATAAAATAAAAACTTTACATGAAAAACAAAGCCAATAAACCAATTGATTGGTACAGTGGCACACCAATGCCCTATGGGCATGGTTTGACACTATCACGGTCAATGGGCAACCTGAAAAACAAAATAACCCAGCAGCAAATAAAAACACATTCAATTTCCATAAAATAAATGCCAATAAACCAATTAAAAACAATAATATTATCAATAATAAAACATGTTTTATTTTTTTAATGGGCAAATGAGTTACTATCCAGATATGGATAATAGGATTTTGCCCATTACTGTACTGTTTGTGTTAGGGGGGTGGGGGTGGGGGGGAAAGGGGGTTGTTCAATGTATTGTATTGTTTATTGGGGGCAGAAGAGGTGGGTGAAGGGGGTAGTTGTCTCAGGGTCGGTGGTTAGACTTCTTGGGTGGGTAGTGGGAGGGGATAACCCTTTCATTACCATAGTGGTTACTACCCCTCCTGCAACTTCCCGGTAGGCCTAACCACCACGCTGGGGCAACTAAACCCTTCATTCACCCCCTCTGTCCCCAATAAACCAGAGCATCTGGCTTAACCCATTCATTGCCTTAGCCACTAAGGTAATTAATCTGCTTTTATTTCATTTTAATAACATAGTATTGTAGCAGGGGTCTCCGGACCTGAATCACATTGATTTCAGGTCCGGGGACCCCCTGCTTCCCGAGTTACAGGCCCATTTATGGGGTGCCGGTATCCCTCTGCTTTGTTTAAATCCTTCGATCACTGGGCCGTGACGCGGGAGAATTTAAACATGGCCGCAGGGATACCGGCACCCCATAATGGGGCCTGTAACACCGGAAGCAGGGGGTCCCAGGACCTGAAATCAATGCGGTTCAGCTCCGGAGATCCCCTGCTACAATACTTTATTAATAAAATAAAAGCCCTGCGATCGCCTGTTAGAGGCGCACAGGTAGAGTGGCTGATCTAGTCTCTTAATGCGCATTTCTTACAGATAGGTGGAACCCGGTAGGATTCACACAGCTTGAGTCCCATTCAAAAGCAGGGACCCCCCCTGTGTTCATCCGATGGACCATAACAGCCTGCTAGGGACCATCTCACCGAGTTTTCAGCAAGATGGCAACGCTTTTCTCCTGTGATGCGGTAGAGAACAGGAAGCTACATCTGTACCTGCCCTCCCTTAACAAACTTTGAACAATCAGGAGTCATCTTTTGCATTTTAGATGCAGCATATGGTAAAATAGTTTCAAGATTATTTTGGAGCAATTTCAACCATTGGTTTTTAGCACTAGCATCTTTCTGTGGAGTGGACAGAAATGGTTCAAGTAGAAAGGTTAGTGGCATTTTCCTACCCGTCATGAGTTCAAAAAGTGTGTACTGAGTTGCAGAAGAACTTGCACCTCTAATGCTCATTACAACAGCAGGTAGTACTTGGACCCATGTGCTACATTCCTCAAGAAATGTTTTTTGCAATTCTTGATTTTAAAGTCCTATTCATGCGCTCTTCTATACCTGCTGATCGGAGACAGTAAGGAACAATAAATCTTTGTTCCATTCCCAAAATGTTACATGTAGCTTTCATAACCCGACCCGTGAAATGAGTACCCCTATCTGATTCAAGAATGCGTGAAAAACGCAATCTGGAATAAATATGATCCCATAATACTTGTGCTGTAGTAATTGCATCATCATTTCTGCCTGAAATGCCAGCCATCCATTTTGAAAAGACATTTACCATAATCAAAGCATATTTTAACCCATACTTCCCTAAAGGTAAGGGACCAATCTAATCAATCTAAAGAAATGAACAATCGTCTCTCCCTTTATTGCTTCACACCTTGCATTTTTTCAACCAATTTTAACTAGTGATGCCTAAAGAAACTACGCCGCCCACGCTTCATATATTTTAATCACTGGATCTATTATATCACAGTGATATATGTTTTATATATGCCTCTTTTTAAATAAAGTTATTTTCTAAATATTTATTTATTTGGTGGGGTGCAACTAAGTGGATTTCTTTTTTTGGAGCTCTCAGTTGGTCTCTATTTTGTTTTGAGTAGCTTTACCTATCCACAGTGTGCACCTGCCATTCACTTATAATGATCACCTTTATTATTTGGTCTATTAGCTAAAGGATTTAGTTGATGATTAGCCTTTGTTTGTCCTTTTTAATGACCAACTTCCCACAAATCATACAGCCACCTCAGGGGTAACTACTTTGTAATGGCATAAATAAACTAAACATCAAGGAAACCAAAAATGGTGGAGACTAGTGATAGAGAATCCAATGAATGTACAGTGTGTGCCTCTCACAGACGTCCTGAAAGAAGGATACCAAATGTAGGTTTCCACAGTCTCAAGATGAACTACACCTGTGAATGAGTTAGGATTAGTTTAACTGTGAACAAATAATGGGGCTACAAGCAATAAACTGATAGAACAAAAGAGTCTGTAAGAAAGAGCACAATGAGATGGAGAATGGAGGGATCCACTGGGGAGGAACTTCTTGTATCTAATCAGCTTTCAGTCACTCAACTGCAAGGTGCTGCTCTCCCGGCTGAACACTGCATACCAGCTGCTTCTGTAAAAGAGAAAAAGAAGGATATAAACATATATACAGTGTTTGCGGCTGTACCCCGAAGATATCTTTATCTGTGTAGCAGCATTGCAATTGATGATCAATTTTTGCGAGGACACATGCAGGATTCTTTGAAACTGGAACTTTGTATTGTAGCCACAAAGGACTAAAACTAGGCCAGCTGGTAGCTATACATTCAACTGAGCAAGACTCACTTTGTGCGTATACTTTATAGGACTTTACATCAGCGGTGTGCAAACTGGGGGGAGCGCCCCTCTGGGGGGGCGCAAGATTGTTTAGGGGGGGCGCAGGCAGCAGTGGCGATTTTGCCAGGTGCAGAGGAAAAAAAGCCGTCTGCAGCTGCAATTTTTCTTTTGGCCATTAGGTGGCGCTGTGCTACACAGCAGCATCTCCTTGTTTCCTGAATCAGCGTGTGTGACATGGGGAGAGGGGGTGAGTGAGACTTGGACATGGGGGAGGGAGACATGGACATGGGGGAGGGAGACTTGGACATGGGGGAGGGAGACTTGGACATTGGGGAGGGAGACTTGGACATGGGGAGGGAGACTTGGACATGGGGGGGGGGGGATAACTGGGACAAAAAAATGTGGGGGTGAGACGGGGACACGGGGTTTTGAGACGGGACACATAGGGGGGTGAGACTGGAACATGGGGGGGTGAGACTGGGACATGGGGGGGTTAGACTGGGACATGGGGGGGTGAGACTGGGACATGGGGGGGTGAGACTGGGACATGGGGGGGTGAGACTGGGACATGGGGGAGTGAGTGTGAGACTGGGACTTGGGGGAGTGAGTGTGAGACTGGGACTTGGGGGATTGAGTGTGAGACTGGGACATGGGGAGTGAGTGAGAGACTGGGCATGGGGAGGGGTGTGAGTGACATGTGGGGGTGAGAGTGTGATATGGGGAGTGGGGTGAGAGTGAGTGTGACATGGGGAGGGGGTGAAAGAGCTACATGGGGAGGGGGTGAGAGAGAGACATGGGGATGAGAGAGACACTGGAGGGAGAGAGACACACAATGGCTGGAGGGAGATTGTGAGAGAGACACCGGGTGGAGGGAGAAACAATAGCTGGAGGGAGAGTGCAAGAGAGACACTGGAGGGAGGTAGAGACAATGGCTGGAAGGAGTGAGAGACAATGGGGGGAGGGAGAGAGACACTAGGGGGAGGGAGAAAGAGAGAGAGACACACAGGGGGAGGGAAAGAGAGTGGGGGAGACACTGAGGGGAGGGATAGAGAGGGACTGGAGGGGGAGTGAGAAATACAGGGAGAGGGAGAGACTGGGAGAGGGGAGAGAGGTCCTGAGAGGTTCTAATGTGGCGGGAAGAGAGAGATTAATAATACAGCAGAAATGGGGACGCTATCAGACAAATATCATAATATTTATTTTTATGTTATGTAATTTGTGTTATAAATACTTTTTTTGTAGACGCGTGGCGGGGGCGTTACAGAGCTGGTTCGCCCTCAATGTCTGAACCAGCTCACGTGCGCTGACGTCATGTGATTTTGATTACATCAGGCAGGGGGGGCCCGAGAAATTTCATGGATGAAAAGGGGGGCTCGGCATAAAAAGTTTGCTCACCCCTGCTTTACTGCTGCGGCCGAGTTTATTCGAGCATTTGCCCGTTCACGCCGAGGGAGTGGGGCTAGCAAGCCGGGGCATCCCCCGGCTTGCGGAACTAGCCCTGCTCGGATTAAGTGTGTCGGTAGTGTACATGATACGAAACCACACGGAGATAGTGACTCCTAATGCAGCGTTTAATTCCCATCACATATATTGTTTACAATATATATATGGAAAATAATGCATTCGGCGCAAAAAGACAACTATAATGATAAGGATTCCAATTCCAATATATAGGATGAAGAAATTGGCAAAGATAAAGTGTATATATTAGACTCAAATGGAACAGTGGACCAAATTGAACCCTCGACTGTTGTAGGAACCGGGAAAATATGTCAAGATGGTAAAGACAATATAATCACAATATAGGGAGAGAATCAGTGTGATAAAGCAACTTGTAGTATCTTGTGTCTTCTCTTTGTATCATAAAAAATGCCATAGTTAAATACCTCTGGCTTAAAGTTCTGTTGTCCAGGTATGTGTCAGGGTTCTGCTCGCCACAAACCAGGACCGGACCGCGAGGCTGAGGTGGGGTTGTAAAAGCACCGACCTGAGACCGCGCAGACTGATCCGGATTGCGCAGTTCGTTGTCGTACATCGCAGGATCAGGATAGGAGAAGACAGCGTCGTCATTGTACAAGCCAGGGTCAGGGCTGGAGATATCAGGATAAACATTGTTCAAGCAAGAGTTTGGCAACATGTAGTCAGGAGAGCCCCGCTTCAGCTTAGGAGCGCGGGGTTGGGCTCTGCGCGAGCGACGGCCATGGCCCATGGTGCTGGTCACAGGAGATGGTAAGTAGACCAGCGTAGCACACCGCTTGCTGCACGGGTGAACCAGAGCTACAGCGCAAGAGTCCTGAGCGGCTGGGGAATCCTCTGTAACAGCGCAGGAACCAGGACACGGCCTCTCTAGATTAGGGAAAGAGTAGGCCCCAGGAACCAGGAAGCTGAAGATCCACAGGGAAACCTCCGCTACAGTGCAGGAATCAGGAGACTGAAGGGCGCGGGGGATACCTTTGCCTCAGTGCAGGAAAGCAGGAAGCTGAAGACATAGGGGATACCTTTGCTTCAGCGCAGGAGAACAAGCGGGAGCTTGAAGGAAGCTGAAGGACGCAGGGCGGAACCTCCGTATCAGCATAGGAGAACAAGCGGCTTGAAGGGAGCTGAAGGACGCAGGGCGGAACCTGGTATCAGCATCGGAGAACAAGCGGCTTGAAGGAAGCTGAAGGACGCAGGGCGGAACCTGGTATCAGCATAGGAGAACAAGCGAGGGCTTGTGGCAAAACAGTCGACATCCAGTTAGGACTATGCTCGGCAAGGAGCATTATGGGAAAGCAATACTTAAAGGCCAGCGGGCCAATCCCCGGCGGGGGTGTGAAGGTACTGCTCCAAATGAGTGAATACAAGTCTATGTTGCAGTGATAGGCTGCACAGCTGCAATAGATACCAGAGGGAGTGTGTATTGCTTTGGTGAGTGAATCCAGGCTGCAGCAAACATCAGGAGAGGTGCTCCAGGACTGCACAAGTCTGCAAGGTAAAGCAACCAGTAAACCGCGGAGCGGATTCCTTACAGTATGATACATAAAATAAGAGTTTCTCACAATTAGACCAATCTCCTCATACTGTGGAAGCTTGTGTCTTGCTGTGCGCCTCGCATCTCCAGATGGATCCTGCACTGGGATCTCCCCGTTCTCCGAAAAGGGTCGTCTCAGTCCCCTCAGGCTGTAAAAAGGAATGCCTATTATGACGTATTTACCGGGCGTAGCATAAAGCTCAATCTTGCACAGGAATCTCCTTGGTCTTTGGCACACCGATGATTTTCTGGTGCTCTGCACTCTGAAACGAGGAAGTAGAGGTGGACATACAGTAAAACAAAAAGTGAAGAAGAGCACGATATACTGTAGATCACAAATATGAGGGAGTATTTAATCTGAGTAAAAGAATACTCAAGATTGAAGAAAAACAAATCTTAAGCAATGGCTTGGCGTTTGCTCCTTCTCTTAAGATCAGTGCCTTTGACACATATATCGATGTGGGAAAGTTCATTAGAAACTTATCCCTTAAAAAATATTTTATAAAACAAAAAGCATCTATTGATTATAGATCAGATTGTATTACGTCTACTAAAATTAATACCATTTCCCAAACTATGTTTCAAAATTAATCTACATTCTACCCTAGTTATCTCAAGGGGGGTATTTAGACCTTTTTTGAGAAATTGGAGCAAGACGACCTAGAAAAACTAGTGAAGGATAACAAATATATAAAACAAAATCTTAACACTCGACAATATAAAGCTATTAAGTCCCTTAAAGCTGATACCTCTATAGTGGTTAAATCAGCTGACAAGGGAGAGGGTGTTGTTGTCCTTGACAGGGACAGTTACATTCAAGAGTCCCTTATGTTACTTAGTGACATGGACACAAACTTAAAATTGACCAAGAATCCAACAGATGAATACATATTAAAATTAGAGAACCTCTTGGCCATACATTTGAAGAAAAATATAATTCACAGATGAATTTGAATTCATCCTTGTTAAAAAGCTCACTTTACCAATATTTTACTATTTACCCAAGTTACATAAAGATGCTATAAATCTTCCTGGAAGACCCATCATTTCGGGAGTTAAGTCTGTCACCTCAAATCTCTCTGCTTACTGTATATTGACCATTTTCTCCAGACACCAGTTCAGAATTTAAGATCACGTTTACTAGACACCACTCACGTTCTTAATTTATTAGAAAATATAGTTTGGTCTGAACAACATATTCTAGTCACATGTGATGTGACTTCTCTCTACACCATTATAGAGCACTCACACAGGTGTAGGGCAGCATTTTGTTTTGAGAAAGAAAATAACTCACCACAGCACATATTCATTTTTTAATTAAAATGATTAATTTTACATTTACTCCCAATTTTTGGGGGTTCAATGATAATACTTATCAACAAATTAAGGGCACGGCGATGGGTACCAGATTTGCGCCGAGCTATGCAAATCTACTTATGGCATTGTGGGAGGAACATCGTATCTTGAATAACCAGGAGCTCAGCGCAAATCTGGTTCTGTATAAACTCTATATAGATTACATTATTATTATTTGGTGTGGAGAAGCACATACTTTAGATATTTTTCTTGAGCACCTCAATGAATGCGGTTAATTTAAAATTTACTTCTAAATATAGCACTTCTGAACTAAAGTTTCTGGATCTGCTTACTGTAAATACATTTAAAATGATAGAATTCATACCAAAACATATAAAAAAAACCTGTGAATTGTCTAAATTCTATAAAGGCAGAATGCAACCATTATCATAAGTGGTTGAACAATATCCCTTATGGGGAATTAAGACGGATGAAGCGTAATTGTTCGGAACCCCATATGTTTGAGGAAGAAGCTGCGGTCATTTTAGACAAATTTAAATCCAAATCTTATAGTAAGGATATTTTGGAAGATGCCTATGCTAAAACAACAAATTTGAATAGAAAAGATCTATTGAAAAGAACAATTCGAGAAGATTCTAGCAATGCTCAAAATACACCAATGGTGGTTGATGTTCCATTCATTATGCAGTTCAATCCCCTTTCAGCAAAAATAAAACGCATTCTTAGCAAACATTGGCATTTAATATTAAAGGACCCTATTTTACAACCACATTTGCCACATACAGTATTCCTAGGGTCATCTTCACCAAGGCCATGCCACTTAAAAAAATTATTGCCCCCAGTTATTTAAAATCAGAAAAGGATATTAAGATGAAATTATTTCTCAATATAAAAGGATTTTTCAAATGTCTCAAATGCAAGATGTGTAAGCTTAACCCATTAGAGGCCAAACAGGTCAAGATATTCTTTTTCCACATTCGCTAAAAAATAATTTGATATAGGTAGGTTCATAAGTTGTGATTCGGTCAATACAGAATATTTGATTACGTGCCCGTGTCAGAAACAGTCTATCGGTCGTACTACCCGCAAATTAAAGATGCGTTTTGCAGAACATATCACCAACATCTAGAAGGGTTTTTATGCAACATAGCCTATCTAGGCATTTCAAAGAATGTCATGGACAAAACTCTGCAGGAATAAAATGTATTGGTATAGATATTTTGGAGCCAAGTAGGAGAGGGAGAGATATTATCAATAAAATATCCAAATTAGAAACCAAGTGAATCCATTTGATGAAAACGTTCGTGCCAAATGGACATAACATCGCTATAGATCTGGGAGCTTTCCTCCAAAATTGATACTTATCTCCCCATTCTGCAAACTGGCTCCCAATATATGTCTGTTTAGGAAATATATCTGTAATCTATATATTATTGCTGGATGACAGTTATATGCGGTAGCTCAGTTATCCCAATCATATGAACTGGGATTTGTAATCCCTTTCACGTAGAAAGTGCAAACCTATGTTACACTATTTTTCCATGTACCGTACAATAAATTGGTATAAATTGTTTAACCCTTTATTTTATTTAAATTATATTGTCAATTTTTATTATGGTATTAAAAGATTTTATTTATATTTGATAATTTTTTCATTATAAAGTGTCTGTTAATTCCATTTCTGCCTGTGATTATGAACATCTGCGCATGAGAGAACTCATTGGTAGGTGCTTCATTTTTTTGATTGGATTATCGATTTCCCAATCAACCTACCAGAGCATGGACACAGATATAAATATATGGTGGATTCATTTTTCTCCCTGATGAAGTCTATGTTTTAGACGAAACACGTAGGGTTAGAAGGAGATATACTAATTTCATGTATTTGCCACTTGTCTGATCTATTCTTTTAATATACATTCCAAAAAAGAAGTTTGTGCCTGCTGATTATTGCCATCTACTCCAGCCTACTAGTTCTCCCCTACACCTGACATTCGAGGTTTCCCCGCAGTGTGTTCAGTCTGAATGCAGCTGGAAGGTGGAGGAAGAGATGTGGTACACCTAATGATAGGTATCACACTGCTTGTACGAGTGTAATCCCAAACTGCTGTGCTCGTTGAAGGAGGGAGTGTTTTGAAGGGGGACGGTGGGCTGTCTCTGTGGCTATCGGAGCGTTGCTGGGAGAAGGCTACCAAGCAGAGACGAGTAACCATCTGACGGAGTACCGGAGAGCGTTTGGAGAATCAAGGCGGATCTGAGGGAATTGGAGGTTAGAGTGCAGAGAACCAGAAAATCATCGGTGTGCCAAAGACCAAGGAGATTCCTGATCAAGATCGAGCTTTATGCTACACCCCGTAAATACGCCATAATAGGTATTCCTTTTTACAGCTTGAGGGGACTGAGACGACTGTGACGGTGAAAAGGGACCCAGGCCAATGATAAAGGTATTAAGCCTGGCTGGGTGCCCCTGAGCCATATTGGTAATTTGTGAAGTGTCAGCTCTGCAGCCCAGTTATGTCATGTGACCCATATTACCATGAAAAATGCGTGTGTGTTTTACTATTCCAGGAGTGTCAACCAGTGAGGAGTTCCCTGCTTCAGCACAGAGCAGAATAGTAAAACCGGGCAGAGGAATAAATCACATTCAAAGGGACCCCGGTATATGCCCAAAACCCCAGAACCAATTGTGGGGTTCAGTGTATCTCCCACCATGTATAAGGTGGCGAGAGAAATGTATTTTCTCTGTTTATAATGTATTATGTAGAGATGGTTTTTCTGTGATAGTGTAAAAGAAAATGTTTTTAAAGTCCAGCACTTAGCAAGGTTTCAGAGGCTTTTTGCTAACTTCTGTTAGGAATCTCCAACGGAGTGGTGTGGTGGGGGGAGAAGGGATGGAGAGAAGGGGTGGGGATAGAAGGGGGAGAGGGGGGAGAGAGAGGAGGCAGAACGGAGAGAGGAGGCAGAAGGGGGAGAAGGGAGAGAGAGGGGGGAGAAGGGAGAGGGGGGGGGG
>WSYH01004224.1:0-24274 GCA_036426205.1 Ascaphus truei
GTGTGTGTGTGTGTGTGTGTGTGTGTGTGTGTGTGTGTGTGCGCACGCGCTAGGGAGGGGGCTGAGTCCCTGTACAGCTGTGAGTAATTGTGCATTTATGTGGTTGTTCTGATGGTATAAGGCTGGATGTCACAGAGTGTATTTATATCAAATGGTGTCAGGCTGTGTAACTGTATCAGCATGCCTGTACACGTATATACATGTAATTATCTATGCCGTTATAAAAATAGGTATCTGCTTGCATGTGTTTTACTGTGTTTGTGTGTGTGTGTGTGTGTGTGTGTGTGTATGTGTATATAACAAGAAGGGGGCTGTAACATCGCCGGAAGAAGAGATCAGTGTATCTCGAAAGCTCGCACAAATAAAAGCATTTCGTTAGCCACAGAACGGTATCATCTATTTATTTTTTGATTATTGAAGCTCGGCTAACACGGTACTGATACCTCTACATGTATGTATATATATATATATGTTATGGTGGGTGAAAAAGGCAACAAAAAACCTCTGCCGTTGGCATATAGCCAATAGCATTAGCATATAGCCACATCTCACACTCAATTCTCCTGCTCACTTTTAAAGCTTTACACTCTTCTGCCCCTCCTTACATCTCAGCCCTAATTTCTCGTTATACACTATCCCGACTCTTGCGTTCTGCTCAAGGATGTCTTCTCTCTACCCCCTTTGTATCTAAAGCTCTCTCCCGCCTTAAACCTTTCTCACTTTCTGCCCAGCACCTCTGGAATGCCCCCACCTCAATACCCGACTAGCCCCCTCTCTATCCACCTTTAAGGCACACTTGCTTAAAGAAGCATATGAATAGCACTGGATAATCCTGGACACATGATACATAAAGCTTGGCCCCCTGCAGACGCACTTACTAGAAATCCCTCCTACTGTCTCTATATGTTCCCCTACCTACCAATTAGATTGTAAGCTCCACGGAGCAGGGACTCCTCTTCCTTAATGTTACTTTTATGTCTGAAGCACTTATTCCCATGACCTGTTATTTATATTATTTGTTATTTATATGATATGTATTACTACTGTGAAGCGCTATGTACATTTATTTATTATATAAAGACATACAATACAATAATGAATATCACTTATGAGCACATTCACATGTCTTAGACAGGTCTGCAACCCTGCCTTTCAACCATTGTCACCTAGCATACAGTGCTTCCACCGCAGCAAGGGATTCTGGGAAATTACATGCAAATGAGCTCACAAGTGTCACCATTTGCCTGGAGTATCCATTCACATGGAGCCCATATAAGCAAATGTATTGCTGTTTACACAGCTTTTAAGCACAGCATGGGACTAGCAAAGCCAGTCAAACCACTCACAGACATGTTTCAACCTTGATGGGTATCATCAGTGTGAGGTTGGTTTATACTTGCTTTGCAGTATTTCTAGGCTGGATAGGTTTACCATATACATTTTAAGTTATGGTGGGTGAAAAAGGCGACAGAAAACCTCCACTGTTGGCATATAGCCAATAAAGAATATCACTTGTGAGCACATTCAGATGTCTTAGACAGGTTTGCAACCCTGCCTTTCAACCATTATCACCTAGCATACAGTGCTTCCACCGCAGCAAGGGATTCTGGGAAATGACATGCAAATGAGCACACAATGTGTCACCTTTTGCCTGGAATATCCATTCACATGGAGAATATATATTTATTTATTTCTCCCCAGTGTTGGTGGCCTTGCGAGAACCCACCTCTCTCCTCCCCCTCTTTCCACTACACCCCCACTTCTCTCTCCCACACCCCCACCTCCTTCCCACATCTCTCCCACACCCCCACTCCTCTCCCACACCCCCACCTCTCTCCCCCCACACTCAATAACCACCCTCCCCCAATAACCATCCCATCTCCCCAATACACATACTAGCACCCCCAATACACATAATAACCCACCTCCCCCAATAACTAACACACACGTCACTTATTGTTGAAACCTGTTGCTTTGACACATACTGTATGTCTAAACGTTTCTGTTCTCTCCTGCCTCGTTCTATTACTACAGCCATTCCCAGCCTCAGAAAAGAATGGGATGCTTATTATTCTTCCGATGCTTCTTTATAAACTCCATCACTAATGGGGAGGTTTACTGTCAATAACTGTAAAAGCTATGTGTATTAAAATTTAAATCTATCCCCTTTGTCACATAGTAGCCTGTTTCTACCTATAGAGATTTTCTTTTAGATGTACAGTACTTAGATTTTTGAAGAGGTGGTATTCTGGGACCAGGGTCACGTGTAAGATGTGAATGAGGCCAGATAGCTTAACTCAGCCCTTTTTCCAAAGCACACCTGCTATATTTTCTTCACTTTATTAGGAAAGCATCAGTCATATATAGGCACTTGTGGATGGTATGGTGTGGTGAGAGAGTGCTTCTCTGTGTGGGTGCTTTGTAATCAAAGGCAGGTAAAAACTGAATGGCCTTGCCAAAAGGTGTGTAGTATAGGAGTACTCACTCAGCCAGTTCAGGAAGGAAAGGAAGTATGTGGCTTTCTGGGAACAGGAATAGTGAGGATGAGACTATCTGTGAATACAGACAGGGGAGTAAGGGAAACTCCACTAAGCCAGGGGGATAAAGGGGGTTGCCAAGACAACCTGGTTAGAAGCTAACTGGAAAGCCCAATAGCAACAAATGTATCAGTTCCACAGGCACTGTGTGTTTTCAGAGCAAATATACATGCAGCTCAAATAAAGGGCTAGCAGGAAGAGCTGCAAAAAAGGGGGGAAACAGTGGGAACAGAAATAGAGAATCCTGTTCACAGGACAGGGGGTGTGGGGGGGGAGGGGGGGGTCTTCCCAGAGAAAACAGAGACCCTCCCCCCCCCCCCCCCCCCACTGGTTCAGTCTGTGGCCGCTCTGCTCAGACATGTGTGGGCCCGTAGGGATTGGCTGTCTGGAGTGATTGTCCCATCCCCTCAGCAAGCAGGGAAAAAACCCAGCACCAGGTGAAACAAAGGTGCCGGTACTGAGTACCGGACTGTGTGTCACAAAAAAAAACATATAATGTGTATAAATAATATCTCTACAGATAAGCAGATACAATGTATATAACTCAGTATTTGTGTATATATCTTTTTTTTCCTATGGTTAGCACAATATTATTCATTGTGTTCACCTATCTGTAGGTTGGCATTATATACATCTTGCCAATCTTGTTATTTGACGCATGTAGTGCCTATTTTGGATCACAGCCTCCCCCCCCCCCCTTTGTTTGTCTTTGGTTTTATATCGTTTTTATACATGTTATATTGAACATTAAAGTTTGTTTATTCAGTAGTGGATATTCTGAGTGCTCCTTTTTGAGACTTTTTTTTGCCTTTTTCTGTCACATTAACCCTTGTCTCAGAGCACCGACCACACCCTTACAGTTAGAGTCTATTGTTTGGTATTAGTAATACCCTTTATCTTGAGGTGTGTATGCGGAGTCTTTCTGTGTGATTATATAGAACATATTTACCAGGCCAAAGTCCAGCAGAAAGAGACAGCACACTGTGTAGTATAATCTAAACGTCTTGTATTAGAACAAAAAATACACCGCAGCCAACGTATCGGTCCCACAGAGAGACCTTCCTGCACGGCCCTGGTGTATTTGTTTGTTCTAATACAGAACGGTTTGGATTATGCTACACAGTGTGCTGTCTTTTTTTGCTGGACTTTGGCCTGGTAAATATGTCTATTGAATACTATGGAGTGAGCATCTGTTTTTGCCCTTACACCTGTGTGCCTAGACTGGCGTTGTGAGGATTATATAATATATTATATATATATATAGATATATATATATATATAATATTATATGTAATCAAAAAAATAAATAGATGATACCGTTCTGTGGCTGAATAAATGCTTATATTTGGCGAGCTTCGAGATACACTGGATCTTGCGTCCGGCGATGATCGCACAAAATAAAAGCATTCGTTAGCCACAGAAGGTATCATTTTTATTTTTGATTATTGAAGTCGGCAACACGGTTACTGATACCACTACATGTATAGATATCTATATATATATATATATATATATATATATAATATATATATATATATGTAGCCCTCTTTCTCTATGACTAGACGGGTCTACTCAATGCTTGTATATACCTGTTGGCGCACAAAGATCTGAGCCTCCGCCACTGGGAGCCTGGGGCAACAATAAGTAAATTGGCAGCGCCTCCACTTGCCCAGGATCCCCGATAAGTAACATTTCCCTGGGCAAGAATAACTATAACAATCCACAGATTATAGGTAACCTTTTACTATAGATATATATTATGCATAACAACACATATATGGATCTAACGTTGAAGAGCATACAGGCATATATGGCGGATATAACGATAATTAGCATATACACATATATGGCCATATAACAGTATATCAGCAAGTCAAGCAGCACACACGGTACAAGTGTCCCTCTCCCACCAGCGTGTATACCCCCACACCGTGTCCACCGTAAAGAACCAGTTCCTTGGTCACTTAACCCCTAGTGTCCCCAAGCAACCCACCCCCAAGGCGGGATCAGCGCCTGTAGGTACCGGTGTTGGTGCACTTTATAAGAATACCTGCCGGGCACTCCAGCACCCGGTAGCTGACATCTTCGAAAAGGATCCGCAGATCCCGCGTCGTCTCTCACGAGTAGTTCCTCACTGTCAGGGAGGTCTTTCACGAGTCTTGACTCCGCAATGCCGTCTGATCCCAAACTACAGATCACCTTGTAGCTCAGGAAGCTGCTGTGTCCCTGTCTGCGAATGGGCAAAGTCCCTATCTAGGGCTGTTCCCTGCAGTACCACAATGTGGTGGTGACTCAGGGCCTGTACTGGGGCCTAGGGGAAATATCCTGGCCTATGCAGTGGGTCACTGACCCCCTGCACTACACACCTCCTCTTCCCTTGCTCTCTCAGCACCAACTGTCACCAAGTGCCTTAACTCTCCCTCAACTGCCAGCCCGAGCCCCCCCCCCTCGTGCTACCTGCCTTCCTCCTATCACCCAATAGCAGCCGCCCTATTGCCTAAGCTGTGCCGCGTCATCCAGCCGCCCTGTGCATGCGTGAAGTTCTTCAAAATGGCTGCCGCACTGGTCTGCCCTTTAATGGCCACTGAGCAACCTCCTGCGCACGTGCGCAACCCAAAATGGCGGCCCTCCCTGGATGCGCCACAAGCTCCCGCATCTACACTTCCCCTGCCTGCCAGCAAGGTCCCCTCGCGATGCCGGAGGTAAGCGGAACCGGGATCAAGGGAATACGCAGAGGAGAAACCGGGGACCTGGCTACATATATGTATGTGGTTCTCGGTTATCAGGCAGAACCTTTACCGGTGTGAGGTCCGGGGGAATACCTCCCTCTAAAGGGGTTCCCCCCGCGACTGTACTCACTGCCGCTCCTGCTGTGCCTCCACGCCGCCGCGGGCGGGATCTCCCCTCTCCTCCGCTTCCCGCGGTGGCTGCTGACTTCACGCATGCGCGCGCACGGCAAGGGACCTTTGCGTCCTCCCTCGGGGGGAGTTCCCGCCCCCCAGCTGAGGCCGCGCACGCCTCTCCCGCGCGGCGCACACGCCTGATGCGCGTGCACCGCACACAAGCTGCACATCTAGTACAGCTGTGGTAAGTCTCCCTACCAATCCCTATCTTCCCTGGGGCCGCTCCCTCGTTACTCCCCCTCTCCCTATTGGTCCTTCCTCCTACTTATACCTTGCTCAGTCATTCATTCTTTGGCTGAGCATAGCTTTGTATGACCTGTGTTAACCACGGTCGTGTCTGCCTCAGTTCCTGTCTCTTTGTCTCCTTAGGCTGCAGTCCCAGTAACAGCCTGTGCGCACGGCGCGGCGTGCACTGTGCGTGTAAGCACCGCCCCTCAATGGGGCTGGGCCCAGTACGCACCGTGACGCTGAAGGTGCAGCCGCGCCGTGCTGCAAGGTTTTTCCCAACTCAATCAAATTGAGTTTACTCCTAGCGACAGAGGCGTGGCCACGCCCCCACTGGCGGTTCACCAAATGAGGGCGAACCAGCCGCGTGATGTAATGGCCACGCCCCCGCAAATCCCAGACCACGCCCCCTCCCGTCGCAAGATTCTCCTCTCCTCACAGACCGCAGATCGCGGTTAGCGCTGTGCACGCGCCGCCCCCCCCCCCCGCCGGGCGCGCGTGTCACAGACATTACTGGGACCGCAGCCTTAGTGATCCTTTACGTACCAAACCGGCCTGGCTGTGGATCCGCTCTGGTCTTCTACCCCTGGTCTGTATCCTGACCTTCTGGACACCCCGACCCCTTTACCTCGGTTTGCGGATTCCGACCTACCTCCCGGCTCTGGACCCCAGGCTCTCAGTACCACCTATCTTCTGGAACCTCCCTTTTCGTCTGGCGAGTATCTTACTTTATCTTATACTCCCAGACGGTTCCAGACGCCTATTTTCCACTTTCCAGGCATGTCCCCGTAGCTGTGGGTGCAGTTTGTTACCCATCTCACCTCAGTTTCGGGGTCCCTCATTGTCCGTGGTGAGCTCAGTGTAACATTATACTCAGCCCCACAGACATGGACCCCGAAAAGGTTGAGCAACCAAACCCTATGCAGCGACTTCTCTAGCTAGAGGCGCAGCTTGCCTCCATAACGCAGGAGCTCTCTAGACTCTCCTCGTTGCAGCCTTCCCCAGGCTCCTCTGCCATGGCAGCTGTGGCGTTTCCCTCCCCGGATGATATTATTGGGAGTTTTTACAAAACTGCTCTTGATATATGTTATATTTTGCAGTCAACCCTTATTAGGTGCTTTGCTGATCATTGCGCCCTATTGTACATGTTAGCTGGGGCCATTTGTGATTGGTAGTCGCATCATCTGCTCATCATGTTCATTGGTGGTGTAGCGGTGCGCCTTAGCCTATCAGAGGCCCGCAGTGACGTCACGATGGGCGGATCTGTTAGCAGAGACCGGGAATAGTACTTCTGTTTACATGCCTGATGTGGGCGTGCACGGACTGGAACAGGGGGCGGTCCGTACCCATAAGCCCCAGGGCTGGTGTATCGGCGCCCCGTGTGACATCACGCGCATGCGCAATGGGTATTCTCGCGCGACGGTGCGCAGATTTGCCTAATTAGTTTAATGCCAATACAGGTATATAAGGTAGCTTATCTCTCCATATCCCAGACTCCTTGATAAAGGACCTACCGGTCCGAAACGCGTAGGAGGTGTGTGTTTTTGTCCCCCAAGGGGTGAAGATGTTTTCAGCCATGCACTGAATTAAAGGTATTTATTTTACTTCACCTGGCTTCCTGGCTGTGCGCCATTTGTTTTTTCTTTTTGTGGCTTGCAGGGAGGCATGATCCCCAGCATCAGCTTGGCTGATCTCTCCCTCAGCCACATTGGCATTCAACTGACACTCTGGGACTAGAGTGTCAGCTCCTGGGACTACCCGGCTCACAGGCGAACCCGTGGGGGGTTAAGACCCACTTCTCGGACTGTGCCCATGCCGGCACACAGCCCTCAACCACTGGGGTGGACACATGGCAGGGCCCCAGGGTGGGGCCCTCCTCAGCCAGCACGGTGGCTTTCAGGGAGGTAAGATCCCCAGCATCAGCATGGCTGATCACTCCCTCTGCCACCTTGGCCTTCAGCTGAACTCTACGGCAGGAGGGAGAGTGTCAGCTCTGGGGAGTGCCTGATTCACTGGCACTCCTTCGGGGGTTACGACCCGCTTCTGGGACTGTGCCCATGCCAGCACACAGTCCTCCACCACTGGGGTGGACACAAGGCAGGGCACCAGAGTGGTACCCTCAGCCTGTACAGAGGCTTTCCTGCGGGCAGGATCACTGGACTCAGTGCAGCTGCCCTCTCCAGCAACTCCCTTGGCGCTTAGCTGCTCCCTCCCCTGCTCTGAGACTAGAGGGGGTGCAACTACCGATGGCACTAGCTCCACCGGCACACCTGCGGAGTTCTGGCTCTGCTGCTCGGGCTGTGTCTTGTGGGACACACAGCCCTCCACCATCTGGGTAGATGCAGCACCGGTCGCCCTTCCAGGGACCACGAGCATGGTGCCGGGGCGGCACCATCCTCAGCCAGTACGGTGGCTTTCAGGGAGACAAGATCCCCAGCATCAGCGTGGCTGATCACTCCCTCTGCCACCTTGGCCTTACCTTTCACAAGACACACATTACGACGTTATCCAATTTGGACACGTACACACTTTACACTGTCTATAGCATTGTTGACACATACACACTCTTTACACTTTATACAACAGTGACCACGTATAAAGCACAGACACAAGTGACCTATAAGGGGGCATGATACAGTGCCTATACAGGACCCGACACAGTGACACTATACAAGGGGACACAGCACATACAGTGGTACGACGTATACAGGAGGGGAAACAGGGTACACTCCACAGGGGGTACAGACACTAGTGACGAATGTATACAGGGGGACACAGATACAGTGGACACTATACAAGAGGAACACAACACCAAACCATGACATATACAAGGGACACAGACACGGGACCACAGGGAAACAGACACAGGGACACTACGCGAGGGACACAGACCACAGTGAACATATACAAAGGGGGTGACAAACAGACACCCAGTAACCTATTCCAGGGGGACACAACATACTTGACACGTATACGATAGGGGGGACACAGACACACAGTGACACTATAAAGGAGGGACACAGACACACAGTGACACTATACAGGAGGACAAGACACAGTGACACTATACAGCGAGGTACACATGACCACCACAGTGGACACTATACAGGGTGGACAGACACCCAGTGTACTGTACTACAGGGGAACACAGACAGTGACACTATGAAGGAGACGACACACGGTTTACACTAACAAGGGCACAGTGACACTGTATACAGGGGGACACAGAACACACTTGACACTGTATACAGGGGACACCGACACTGACACTGTGTCGGGGATACAGACCACAGTGCACTATACAGAAGGGCAAAGACACACATGACACTAGAGGGGGACCAGACACCCAGTGACACAGTGACCCTAGAAGGGGACACAGACCACAGTGACACTACAGAAGGGGACACATACACACAAGACACTAGAGGGGGACACAGACACACAGTGACACTACAGAAGGGACACAGACACAGTGAGACCAGTTCTGAGCTGACCCATCCCAAGATTTGCGTGTTGAGTGAAGATATTGGGAATGCCGGCAGAAATTGCAAGCTGGGGGAGACTGATTCCTCTAGCAGCCAGGGATAGTTTCCTCCAGCACGTGGGACTCAGGATGCTCAGATACAAAGAAAGATTGTGGTGGTAGGGGACTTCCATTTTATTAAGTAAAGTAGGCAATCTGTTCCCAGGACTGCATGAACAAACTTGTTGTTGTCTCCCGGGGTGCTCGGTTCGCACAGTTGCGTACAGGTAGACAGAGTTGTGGGAGGGGCTGGGGTTGACCCGGCGGTCTTGGTATACGTGGCACCAATGAACAAAGTTAGAGAAAGATGGAGGGTCCTAAAAAATGATTTCAGGGATCGAGACCAAGCTTAAGGCAAGGACCTCCATAGGTAGTATTTTTCTGAAATACTACCAGTGCCATTGCTGTAGGAGAATCCGCTCCGTGGTTTACTGGTTGTGCTACCTTGTTTCATTCAGCTCCTTGTTTCCGTGACCGGCTGCTTATTCACGCAGCGGTCCACTCCTTTCTCCTGTGCTGAAGCAGAGGTTTTTCGTCCCTGCTGCCCTCACCTCCTGGATTCCCTGCCTGAAGCGTATGTTTCGCCCTGCGTTCTTCAGTCTCCGGGATTCCTGCACTGAAGCAGTTTCCCTGTGTTACTCTTCAGCTTCCTGGTTCCTGGGGCCCTACTCTTTCCCAATCTAGAGACTGTTGTCCTGGTTCTGCGCTGAGACAGAGGATTCCCTACCCGCTCGGACTCTTGCGCTGTAGTGCAACTGGTGCCACCCGTTGCAGCAAAGCGGTGTGCTACTCGGTCTGCCTACCGATCTGCCTGTGACCAGTACCATGGGCCATGGTCGTCGCTCGCGCAGAGGCCAACCCCGCGCTCCTAAGCTGAACGGGGCTCTCCCTGACTGACCCTGTTGCCGAACTCTTGCCTGAACAATGTTTATTCCTGATGTCTCCTGTCCTGACCCTGGCTTCTACAACGACGACGCTGTCTTCTCCAATCCTGATCCGACGACTATGAACGAGAACTGCGCAATCCGGATTCAGCCTGCGCGCTCTCAGGTCGGTGCTTTTTACAAACCCCCCACCTCAGCCTCGGCGTCCGGTCCTGGTTTGTGGGCGAGCAGAACCCTGACAGCATGCACTACCCCAGGAGACAGTCAGAGATCAGGGGGAGGTTATGACACTGTATACAGGGAGACACAGAACACAGTGACAACTATACAAGGGGATACAGACACTGTGACTGTATCCAGGTGACGCACAGTGACACTACACAGGGGACACAGACACACAGTGCCTGTATACAGGGACCAGACACAAAGTGACGATACAGGGGAACCTGACACTAACAGGGGGAGACAGACACCCTGACTGTATACAGGGGACACCACAGTGACACTGTACACAGGGGACACAGACCACAGTGACACTATACAGGGGGATAACAGAACACTGTGACTGTTATAACAGGCAGACACACAGTGACACTGTATAACGGTGACAGAGACACCACAGTGACCCTGGTATACAGGGGACACAGACACACAGTGACACTGTATACAGGTGACAGAGACACACAGTGACCCTGTATACAGGGGGACACAGACACACAGTACACTGTAACAGGGGAACACAGACACACGTAACACCTATAACACAGCACAGACACACATTACACTATACACTATACAGGGGGTACAGACACTCAGTGACACTATACAGGGGGGGGACACAGACGTCAGTGACACTATACAGGGGGACACAGACAGACAGTGACACTATACAGGTTGACACGAACAACATTGACACTATTCGGGGAACACAGTGACCTATACAGGGATACAGACCATGTGACTGTAATACAGGTGACCTGTACACGCACGACACACAGTGACACTATACACTTATCAGGGGGACACATGACACTCAGTGCACTAAGGGGGACAAAGACACACAGTAACCACTGTAAACAGGTGACAGAGCCCACAGTGACCCTGTATATAGGAGGACACAGACCCACAGTAACACTATACACAGGGCACACAGACACACGTGACACTATAGGTACCACAGACACATTTGACACTATACAGGGGGACAACAGAATGCACAGTGACACTATACAGGGGGATACAGACACACTGTGGACACTATACAGGGGGACTGTAAGGATCCTGTGTGTCCCCACTACCCTCAGCGCGCCCCCTCCTTACCTCGGCCCGCAATTGGGTGCTTCCGCTTCCCCCGACTCCTGCGGCGCGTCACCTGGGTCATCTATTAAGCCGTCGGCTAACGGGCGACGCTCATCACGCGTGGATGTTTATACTAAGCCCTCCGGTGCCGCCTCCGGTTTACGCCCACGCGGTGGCGTCATCACCACGACGCGTACACACGCTCTATGTGCGCAGGTACCGCTGAGTCCCACCCCTCCTGTAACCCCTCCCACAACCTGTCTCCTCCGCACAATCGCAGCAAGTTTTCTGACCGCCCTCCTCTTGCTTGTCCTCATTGGTTCTCGTTTGGCCTTATATGCTCAGCAGTTTACATGTTACATCGGCTGAGCATAAACCTTCCTATGAGTGAATTCAAACTGCTGTCTTGACGATTGCTTCCATATTCCTTGTTCCTGACCTTGCTGGTCCACCGGACTCTGCTCTTCTGTTCTCCTGACCTGGCTTGTACGCACCCCACCCCCTCTCCATCCTTCCCCCGGCTAGTACCACGCCAAGTGACACTGCCTGTCTCCAACCCACCACGCTAAGTACCCTCCTATGATCCGCTACTTCCAACACCACCTCGGAAGTATTACTGACATCCAAGCCTCTCCTACCCCAGCCGGCCACCTTACAATTCCACTCCAGAGACCCACGCGGCTGTGTTGGTTGGTTTATCGACTCCCCACCGCTGCTCCAGTCACGCCTTGTTTGTGGTGAGCACTCACCGTTACTGCAATGCTAGCTCACCACAAACGAAGCGCGACCGCGGTGCCGCCAGGTAACGAAACCGACCAACGCCAACCCACATCCACGCGGCGCGCCCCATGATGCAACACTGGCCATGCAGCCAGGTCAGATTAGGAGATGTGAGAATAGTTTGAGGGTACCTGCCATGTCAGATGAGTGAGAGTTGCGGATCGTCGGGCGTAGCCAGGTTCAGATTGGAGAGTATCGGATCGTTGGAGTACTTAGCCAAGATCATGACTGGAGACTGGAGATTGGTCGTTCGTAGCCATTTAGGAGAGAGACGAGATGCGAGTGCCAAATAGAGAAGCAGGTTCAGGAAGGCAAAAAGGTTTAACAGGCCCAGGCGAAGGGTCAGCAGGAACAAGTAATGCACGTCACACTTCACACCTAGACTATACTCACAATGAGAGTTCTTAAGGCAAGAAGGTATAATAGGACCCTCCAATAAACAGGGCGAACCAAATGAATCCAATAGGCTGCTGGTGCCACAGGTGGTGCCTATGATGCAGTCTGAACGGAATGGAGGCGGGCGAGTCTCGAGTTAGGGGGCAGGAGCTAGAACGTCGTCAGCGAGGAGTGACGAGAGCCACCCGTCGCGGCCGGATACAGGGGCAATTCAGAACCGCGGGCGGAGAATTAACCGACGCAAGATCCGTGTCGCGCTAACTGGGCACTAAGATTGCCGCATCCTGGATGTACGTCGCGGGAGGTCTTTAGGTTAGGAGACGGTCTACGCGCGCCAGGAGACTATTCCTCACAGTTACAGTATGCTCAGCTCACAAACAGGGATCCCGCTGAGGTGGGGCGATATCTTGCACTGGAATCTCATGTCCCTTCTGACCGGTACAAGCCCTCCTCCTAGTCCGTGTCCCTTCGGGGCCTTCTGCTGCAACATTCTTCTATGCCTATGTCTCCCTCTTCTGAACCCCCGACTTCCCACACTTACCGATATGGTGTGACCCCCCTGGGTGCAGGGGTTTCTGATCAATGTTTCATACCATTTCGAACTTATGTCTTCTCGATTCATTTCTCAAAGATCCAGGTGGCTGTACATTATATCACTACGCACCAGTGATGCCCTGGCCTGGGCTTCTCCCATCTTGGAACGAAGATCGGATCTCACCCCAGGATATCAGACAATTTACCGGGATTTCCGCAGAGTCTTTGATACGCAAGCCGCACCGGTAACACTGCGCTTCCTCTCATTTTCATACAGTAGCGGCACACCTTTATTCTATCTTGGCTTGAGCCGCAAGCCGCGTGGTGTTTCTGGTTTCGTCGTTTTTTTTCCCTCGCTGCCGCGCGTCACGATCGCGTCACGCTTCATTGGGGCGTGTGCGCATGGGCGCGCGTGCCCAGGGCTCCCCGAGTGAGCCCTGGGTTGCGTAATGTGGTGGATGCGGTGGGGGCTCAGGGGACCCGGTGGACCCGAGAGGGAGGGGAAGCCCGATCGGAGGACCGTCCTCCAAGGCTCCCGGCGCGCACGGACCACCTCGCCCTCCCGTATCTGTCGCGGCCGATACCGGGCAAATGTTAAAATAAACTCGGCCGACAGTAATTCTCACGAAGTCGATCCGTGGCCAGAAAGCTTTGGTAGTTCCGCACTATGGCCGCCGAGAACGGATGGATAACTGAGGCGTTTAGCAGCCGCCTTCTGGCAAGGTCTTCCGGAGATTTAAAAGGATGACTCGGTGCACATGGACGTCCCACTGAACTCGAGGATCTCATCGCCATTGTCTTCCGTTGATCACATCTGCAAGGGAGGAGAACTCAAAGATCCCGTCATTGGCAGCTTACTCCGAGGGTTTCCTTCTTCCTGTGCCGGTACAGTGAACCCCCGCCAGATATCCCAGAGCCTATGGAACTTGGGGGTAACAAGTTTGTCTTCCAGCGAGAAACAGCGTAGACCAACGCCGGTCCTGTCTCTACTGTGGCAATCCCGGACATATGTTACTCTTTTGCCCCCACAAGTCGTGAAACACCAACCCACAACTCCAATGGGCGGAATCAGATTAGGAACACTTTCTACCATCCGCCTATCACAGCTAAACAGCGGCCTACCAGATCTTGTCCTGTGTCGCTTACCGTGAGGGCTTCGCACTTCTGCGATGGCCTTTCTGGATTCTGGGTCGGAGGCATTTTTGCGATCAAGCTTCGCCGAGAGAAATGACATCCCCCTCGTTCACAAGAAAATCCCAGCACAGGCCCGCCAACAAAATCATGTGGGCCCAGGACAAATGAAGGATCAGGCCCCCCCTCCAACCCATAGCGCACGACCACGAAAAATATTTTTAGCGTGCACTTTTACTTACACCCCCAATACATAAAAAATATACCCCCCACCCCAAATACATAAAAACAATACCACACCCCCACACCCCAAATACATATAAAATACTCCACTCCCCACACCCCCAAATACATATAAACATACCCCCCCAACACCCCAATCATAAAAAACCACCCCACCACCAACACATAAACCACACCCCCACCCAAATACTATAAACAACCCTCACCCCCCAACACATATAAAAAATACACCCCAATACAATAAAACCATACTAAAGCTGCGCTTATAGTGCCGGCGACGCTCCAAAACAAACAATTGACTCAATCGCCGGCGCTTTATTAAGCGCGATGGCACGGAGCGCCAAAAATTTGGAAGCGGGTTAAATTTTATTTTTTACAGACTGTCGCCACTGTGACTGTCTGTACAACCAATCAATACCTGTGTAAGGAATCCACACCTGAGTTTACTGGTTTTACCTTGCAGACCTGGGCAGTCCTGGACACCTCCTCCTGGTATCTACAGCAGCTGTGCAAGCTATTTCTACGCAGCTCCACCTGTGCTCTCGTCATTGGAAAGAATACTCTTACACTACCACCCATTAGATTGCCCGCTGCCTTAAATACTGGTTCCCACAATGTTTCTTCTGCCGGAATATCCTTCTTGGATGTTCACTGTGTTTGCCACAGCTACCTTTTTGCCGCCTTGTTCCTGTTCCATGGTTCTATGTTTCCATGGTTCTATAGTTCCTAGTTCCTGTCATGTGTTCCTGTGCTGAAGCATGGTTCCCACGTATCCTTCAGCCCCACGTTCCTAGAGGCCCTGGCCTTTCCCATAGCAGACCCTGCCTTCCAGTCCTGATTCGCTGCTCTCTCTTCTCGCAGAGGCCCGTTGGGACTCCTGCGCTGAAGCATGGTTTACCAGTGCTGCCTGGCGGTGTGCCCACTCCGGTCAGCCTTCTCCATCCTGACCCGGTCGCCATGGGCCGTGGATGCTACTTGCGCAAACCCCGTTCCCGCCTGCAGCAATTATGCTGAATCAGGGAAGACCCTGCTGTGATTTCCTGTTGCCGACTCCTGCTTGGACTACATTTACCCTGATGTCTCCAATCCTGACCCTGGTCGTCCACTGACTATACGCTCTCTCCTCCAGTCCCGACCCTGGCTCGTTTGACTATGGATTTCGCATTCCGGATCAGCCTGCGCGGTCTAAGGTCGGTGTCTTATATACCCCAACCTCAGTCCACGCGGTCCCGACCCTGGTTTGTGGCGAGCACAACCGTGACAACCCTGTCGCCAGCGACGTCACTAAAAGTTATGTAACTGTTCGCTTTTGCCGACGGGTGACGTCTCGTCGCATCCCCGGCACTGTAGCGCGGCCTTACCTTTGATGGTCTCAGGCCAGGCCCGGTGTCTGCGGAGTGGGACAGTGGCTGCGGGATGGTCGTGGCTGCGCTGCTAATGGGGGGGGTGGCCGGTGGCACTAGGAAGTGGGCGCTGCTGCGGAGTGCCGTGGCTGCGAAAGTGGTGCCGTTGCAATGTGGGGGGTGGGGTGTTAGCGGTGGCTGCAGTGATGTGGGGTGGTGGTGGGGGGGTTGTGGCGCCAGGGTTGCCAGGGGCGTGTCCTAAAATCTGACCAAATACATATAGAAATACCCACCATGTCCTCCCAAAACATTAAAAAGACCCCCCCAATACAAATAAAAATATAACCCAACCCCCCATACATATAAAACTACCCCAACCCCCCCAATAATTTAAAACTACCCAACCCCCAATACATATAAAAACTACCTCAACCACCCCAATACAACTGAAAACTAACCAACCCCCCCCATACAATAAAAACTCCCCAACCACCCCAAACATATAAAAACTACCCCACCAACCCCAATACTATAAAAACGACCCCAACCCCCCATACATACAAAAACTCACCCCGACCCCCCCCCCCCCCCCCCAATACATATAAAAACTACCCCGACACCCCCCCAATACATATAAAAACTAACCCCCAACCCCCTTAATACCTAAAAACTACCAAAACTACCCAACCCCCCCCCATACTATAAAACTACCACACCCCCCACCCCCCAATACATATAAAACCCCGACCTCTGCAACCAGCATATATTTCTTTACAGACCGTTCTCTTTCATCTTGTACAGGTGAGGACCACACGAAGACTCCAGCTGATGCACATTCACACACCTTCAGTGGACTTGATTCTTGGCCTCCCATGGCTGCAACTTCACAATCCATGCATCGATTGGTCTGACAAGGAACCTGTCCCACCACATCGTCCTTTCGATTATCCTATAGATAATGCGTGGAGGACGGCGAGTTCACAAGAGGATTCATCGAGGAGCACTTTAAAAAGATAACAGAATCATTCAATCGGAACTCCCCTCGGCAGTCAATATTAAAGAAGAATTGGCAGTTTTGAGCCAGCGGACCACAGACCTAGATCCAAAATGGAGGACTCCCTCCAGCTCCAAGCACAACAACAGAACGAAGTTTCGAAACTGAACTATGAATCAAACTCCTCAGAAACCAAAGAGGACCAAAAACAGGGAAGGGACACAGACACTCAAATCCGGAATATCCCGAAGCTATTCTATGGAGGAGCTACGCCCCTATCTCAACAGATTTAAAAACTTGATCCATCGCTGAGAAGAAGATTGAAGTGGACAGGCCTTAGGCCCTAGATCAAAACCCCAAGAATGCAGGGACGTGATCGAAGATGCACCACTACACCACAAAGAAAGAATCATCGATGCTGCAGGGAAAGAGGGGACATACTTCGAGAACACAACCTCCAAATATTCAACATCTGCTAAAGAAACAGTGAGCCAACAGAGACCTAAACCACTGACCTCCCTCCTAGAGAGAGGGGAATCAAATACAGATGGGGCTTCCCATTCAAACTAATGTCATAAAAAAAACAGCAAACAATTGGTATGAGACATCTAGAAGAAATTCCAAAATTCCTGCTATCCTCGGGATTACCCACCGCCACAACAGCACAGTCCAAGCCCAAACAGCAGAGACCAGAGCGGCAAGAAGCCCCACCACGCGCTTCAGAGAAGCTAGCCTCCAGAACCACCAAAACCCACCTAGCAAGGATTAAGAGACGACCCTCCCCACCACCCCCCATCCCTGCTCCGCTACCTACCGGAGACCCTCCAGCCTCAACAAAAGATTAAGAACAAGAACCACAACGAAATTAAAATAGATCCAAAAAAAAAGAGTCCAAATAGAAGCAATAAAAACATGATGCCTACCTCTGCACTCAACGCAGAGCACACTGACCCTACGAAGCTGGCGGCCTAGCGACAGAACAACAAGGGAGCCTCAAGCACGTTGGAACACTGGGCTCCGGGGCACATCTTTTCAGGTTGTGCTTCCCACACCAGACCCCCCCCATGCCCCCACGCCGCGAATCCAGTGCCCCCCTGCCCATGCTCTGTGCCCCGACTTCCAGCGCCCCTTCCGTGCCTCGACTCCAGTGCCTCCACTCCCCCTTTCCATGCCCCGACTCCAGCACCATATTCACGCCCCCCCCCCACCCCTCCATGCCCTGCACCCACATAAAACAACTGCGCGAGGAGGCTGTGACCGTCCAGGGATGGGGGGGCAGCTGCGGACGGGATGCGGTGCCTAGAGGAGGAGAACCCTGGGTATGGGTCAGAGGACCGCGGCAGGGGAGGGGGCGGCAGAGCTGTGTGCTAGCTTGCTGGGGATCCGGACGCACCCTCCACGCGGGCGCCGGAGCAAGGCTGGGGGTCCTCCGGGCGCTCTTCCCCACTATATACCGAGACCTGAGTGCTTCTGGAGGCCGGATGCTCCCCTATCCGGTTCTGTGCCGTGCACTGCCGGAGAGCACGCCCCCCCCTCAAACCCCCCCCCCTCCATGCTGGCACTGGAGCTCAGAGACCTGTTTGGAGAGCCGGTCACTACAACCCCCCACCCTTTCCTCCTCATGCCTGCACCCCGACCCCCTCACCCATTCCCAGATCTTGTGGGTGGGGCCACGACGTGCCGAGGACCTGAGGAAGGGTGGTGAGAGACAGATGCTTGTCTATGCTAGCCAGGAGGGCCACAGCATGGCACAGACGCCCCCGCCCAATCAACAACCCCAGCTACAACAACAACAACAAGAAAATTAAAATATGTGCAATTGTGTCAAATGTAAGTGAAAAGCGATAGAAATAAATTGATGTTTCTGGCGCCTCTACCACCTCCACCCCAACCCCCCCTCCTTTCACCCCCCTCCCCAACCCTCCTCCTTTCAACACCACTCCCCCACTCCTCTACCCCCCCCCCCGCACTCCACCCCTCTGTCGCGGTCGTCGTAGCCAGCCTTCCTTATATAGGTGGAGCCCGGCTGGCTGCCCTAAAACCTATGGTATGGGCTGAGAGTGTCAGCTCTTGGTCTAATATTGTACCTTACTGTGTTGCCTGTAATTTTTGCTCCTCTCTTTCCTGTGGAGATCTGATGACAACAGCGCTGCTAGCGGGCCTCTTCTCCATTTGCTTCTTGTGAAAGAGCTATTCACATGGAAGCATGGGGAGGCCTAGCTCAGCAGGCTGGATTTCGGTCCAGGAGCCCAGAACCAAGGTCCTATCAGGTAAGCCTTTGCTGAACAGGCGCCTTGCAACTAGGAAGGGTAGATCTCTTCCCCAGACCCCAGTAAGTGTCTATATGTTCTGTTTCTTGTTTTCTGTGTTTTTCCGAGGTCTTATCCAATAACCGCAATTTATTTACTGCCTGTTTTGCCTTGTGACTGATCCCTTAAATATAAATGTGTATTTGGCCTGCCCTCCCGTGACAGCCTTATTTTCTGTGGCAGCGGTGGGGATCAAATAGGGCTTTGCACTATAACTTCCTCCGGGATTATAGGCACAAGTGAGCTTGTGGATTGACGCTCTCAAAACAAGTAGTGTCGAAAAACACGCTATACAAAGCAGGAAATCACACTGTTTCAGTGTCACTTAGGTTATTATTGCCTGAAAGAAGAAGATGTGGTCCCCAACAGAAGGTATGTGTCCTGGGATCGTGCATCTGTGATTGGCCGGTGTGAGAAGTATGGGTTGCCTACCCACGCAGACCCATGGCATCCTATGCCAGGACTTGGAGTGGCATGAAGCCCGTGGGGCTGACTGCACTCCTGGTTAGTAGCTGCGGCCACTACCCGAGCGCTTCGGTCTGAGGTACATGTCCTGGAGTCGGGCGCCGTGACTGCCCGATGTAAAAGCTATATGCTGCAGTGCATAGGCAGTCTAGGGCGTCCCTAAAAAGAACTGAGTGGCATGAAGCTCGCGGGGCTGAATGCACTCTGATGTGTGGTGCCTAGCCACTACCCGGCGGACCGTGAGCCCGAGAGCAAGCCCCTCAAGAGTGTCTTGGAGGGGACCTCAACCCTCCTGTGGCTCCCCCTGAAGCCGTTCTTACCACGGTATGCAAACTGCTAACACTCTATTCCCGGTAGCGTCCGAATGCGACGGTAAAGCAGAGGATGCATTCTGCCCAGTAGTAGAGCGCATTGCGGGATGCATTGCCATCCTCCCCCCTGGGGAGAGGGCTGGGGCAACCTGGTGCCGTGGTACTGAGCGCCAGGGCGGCAGATGGTGTGTCCACGTGGGCACCATCCCAGAAGCGGTCGTAATCCCGCGGAGTGCCAGTGAATCAGGCACTCCCCAGAGCTGACACTCTCCTCCGGGAGAGAGCAGATAAAGTCCTCCCCAGCATCAGCGTGGCTGATCACTCCCTCTGCCACCTTGGCCTTTAGCTGTCTCTCCCGGAGGAGAGTGTCAGCTCTGGGGAGTGCCTGATTCACTGGCACTCCTGGTGGCTTTCAGGGAGACAAGATCCCCAGCATCAGCGTGGCTGATCACTCCCTCTGCTGCCACCTTGGCCTTAGCTGTCTCTCCNNGGAGGAGAGTGTCAGCTCTGGGGAGTGCCTGATTCACTGGCACTCCTGCGGGGCTTACGACCCGCTTCTGGGATGGTGCCCCCGTGGACACACCATCTGCCGCCTGAGCGCTCAGTACCACGGCCCAGGTTGCCCCAGCCCTCTCCCCAGGGGGGAGGATGGCAATGCATCCCGCAATGCGCTCTACTACTGGGCAGAACTGCATCCTCTGCTTTACCGTCGCATTCGGACGCTACCGGGAATAGAGTGTTAGCAGTTTGCATACCGTGGTAAGAACGGCTTCAGGGGGAGCCACAGGAGGGTTGAGGTCCCCCTCCAAGACACTCTTGAGGGGCTTGCTCTCCGGGCTCACGGTCCCGCCGGTAGTGGCTAGGACCACTACCTCAGGAGTGCATTCAGCCCCGCGAGCTTCATGCCACTCCAGTTCCTTTTCTAGGGACGCCCTAGACTGCCTATGCACTGGCAGCATATAGCTTTTACATCGGGCAGTCACGGCTGCCCGACTCCAGGACCTGTACCGTCCAGACCGAAGCGCTCGGGTAGTGGCCGCAGCTACTACCCCAGGAGTGCAGTCAGCCCCACGGGCTTCATGCCACTCCAAGTCCTGGCATAGGACTGCCATGGGTCTGCCGTGGGTAGGCAACCCATACTTCTCACACCGGCCAATCACAGATGCACGATCCCAGGACACATACCTTCCTGTTGGGGACCACATCTTCTTCTTTCAGGCACTAATAACCTAAGTGACACTGAACAGTGTGATTTCCTGCTTTGTATAGCGTGTTTTCTGACACTACTTGTTTTGAGAGCTTGCAATCCACAAGCTCACTTTGTCCTATAATTCCCCGGAGGAAGTTATAGTGCAAAGCCCTATGATCCCACCGCTGCCACCAGAAAATAAGCCTGTCACGGGAGGGCAGGCCAAATACACATTTATATTTAAGGGATCAGTCACAAGGCAAAACAGGCAGTAAAATAAATTGCGGTTTATTCGGATAAGACCTCGGAAACACACAGAAATACAAGAAACAGACAATATAGACACTTACTGGGGTCTGGGGAAGAGATCTACCCTCTCCTAGTTGCAAGGCGCCTGTTCAGCAAAGGCTTACCTTGATAGGACCTTGGTTCTGGGCTCCTGGACCGAAATCCAGCCTGCTGGCTAGGCCTCCCCATGCTTCCATGTGTGAATAGCTCTTTCACAAGAAGCAAATGGAGAGAGGCCCGCTAGCAGCTGCTTGTCATCAGATCTCCAACAGGAAAGAGAGAGAGCAAAAATTACAGGCAACACAGTAAGGTACAATATTAGACCCAAGAGCTGACACTCTCAGCCCATACCATATGGTTTCAGGGGCAGCCAGCCGGGCTCCACCTATATTAAGGAAGGCTGGCTACGCCGACCGCGACAGAGGGGTGGAGTGCGGGGGGTGGAGGTAGAGGGAGTGGGGGAGTGGGTGAAAGGAGGAGGGTGGGGAGGGGGTGAAAGGAGGGGGGTGGGGTGGAGGTAGAGGGCCAGAAACATCAATTTATTTCTATCGCTTTTCACTTTACATTTGACACTACATTTAGCATTATTTTAACTTTTATTGTTGTTGTTGTAGCTGGGGTTGTTGATTGGGCGGGGCGTCTGTGCCATGCTGTCGCCCCTCCTGGCTAGCATCAGACAAGACACTCGTTCTCTCACACCCTTCCTCAGGTCCTCGGACGGTCGTGGCCCCCACCCACAGATCTGGGAATGGGTGAGGGGGTCGGGGTGCAGGGCATGGAGGAAAGGTGAGTGGGGTTGTAGTGACCGGCTCTCCAACAGGTCTCTGAGCTCCAGTGCCAGCATGGAGGGAGGGTTTGAGGGGGGGCGTGCTCTCCGGCAGTGCACCGGCACAGAACCGGCATAGGGCGGAGCATCCGGCTCTCCAGAAGCACTCAGGTCTCCGGTATATAGTGGGGAAGGAGCGCCCGGAGGACCCCCAGCCTTGCTCCGGCGCCCGCGTGGAGGGTGCGTCCGGATCCCCAGCACAGCTAGCACACAGCTCTGCCGCCCCTCCCCCTGCCGCCGGTCCTCTGACCCATACCCAGGGTTCTCCTCTCTCCTAGGCACCGCATCCCGTCCGCAGCTGCCCCCCAGTCCCTGGACGGTCACAGCCTCCTCGCGCAGTTTTATGTGGGTGCAGGGCATGGAGGGGTGGGGGGGTGGGGCGTGAAATATGGTGCTGGAGTCGGGGCATGGAAAGGGGGAGTGGAGGCACTGGAGTCGAGGCACGGAAGGGGCGCTGGAGTCGGGGCACAGAGCATGGGCAGGGGGGCACTGGATTCGCGGCGTGGGGCATGGAGGGGGGTCTTGGTGTGGGAAGCACAACCTGAAAAGATGTGCCCCCGGAGCCCACGTGTTCCAACTTGCTTGAGGCTCCCTTGTTGTTCTGTCGCTAGGCCCGCAGCTCGTAGGGTCAGGTGTGCTCTGCGTTGAGTGCAGAGGTAGGCATCATGTTTTTATGCTTCTATTTGGACTTCTTTTTTTTTGGATCTATTTTATTTCGTTGTGGTTCTTGTTCTTAATCTTTTGTTGAGGCTGGGGTCTCCGGTAGGTCGCTGAGCAGGGGATGGGGGGTGGTGGGGAGGGTCGTCTCTTAATCCTTGCTGGTGGGTCTTTGGTGGTTCTGTGAGGCTAGCTTCTCTGAAGCGCGTGGTGGGGCTTCTTGCCGCTCTGGTCTCTGCTGTTTGGGCCTTGGACTTGTGCTGTGTGGCGGTGGCGTAATCCCGAGGGTATGCAGGAATTTTGGAATTTCTTCTAGATGTCTCATTACCAATTGTTTGCTGTTTTTTATGACCATTAGTTTGAATGGGAAGCCCCATCTGTATTTGATTCCCCTCTCTCTCAGGAGGGAGGTCAGTGGTTTTAGGTCTCTGTCTGGTCACTGTTTCTTTAGCAGATCGTTGAATATTTGGAGGTTGTGTTCTCGAACTGTATGTCCCCTCTTTCCCTGCAGCATCTGATGATTCTTTCTTTTGTGGTGTAGTGGTGCATCTTGACGATCACGTCCCTGCATCTCTTGGGGTCTTCTGATCTAGGGCCTAAGGCCCTGTCCATCTCAATCTCCTCTTCTCCCAGCGATGGATCAATGTTTTTTAAATCTGTTGAGATAGGGGCGTAGCTCCTCCATAGGAATAGCTTCCGGGATATTCCGGATTCTGATGTTCTGTGTCCTCTCCCTGTTTTCTTGGTCCTCTTTGGTTTCTTTGAGGAGTTTGATTTCATAGTTCAGTTTCAGAACTTCGTCTTCTGTTTGTGCTTGGAGCTGGAGGGAGTCCTCCATTTTGGACTCTAGGTCTGTGGTCCGCTGGCTCAAAACTGCAATTTCTTCTTTAAATTCTTTGACTGCCGAGGGGAGTTCCGATTGAAATGATTCTGTTATCTTTTTAAAGTGCTCCTCGATGAATCCTCTTGTGAACTCGCCGTCCTCCCCAGCATTATCTATAGGATAATCGAAAGGACGATGTGGTGGGACAGGTTCCTTGTCAGACCAATCGATGCATGGATTGTGAAGTTGCAGCCATGGGAGGCCAAGAATCACGTCCACTGAAGGTGTGTGAATGGCATCAGCTGGATGTCTTCCGTGTGGTCCTCACCTGTACAAAGATGAAAGAGAACGGTCTGTAAAGAGATAAATGCTGGTTGCAGAGGTCAACCATCTATGGCTGCTAACCCTACTGGGCATTTCTTGTGCACGAGGTGATGTTATTTCTCTCGGCGAAGCCTTGATCGATAAAATTGCCTCCCGACCCGGAATCCAGAAAGGCCATTGGAGAAGTGTGGAAGCCCTCGCCGGTAAGCCTAACTGGAAGCAAGATCCTGGTGGGCAGCTGTTTAGAAAGTGTTCCCAATGTGATTCCCCTGGACCTCATTGGGAGTTGG
>WSYH01004224.1:24333-43407 GCA_036426205.1 Ascaphus truei
GTTTTTATATGTATTGGGGTGGTTGGGGTAGTTTTTATATGTATTGGGGTGGTTGGGGTAGTTTTTATATGTATTGGGGGGGTTGGGGTAGTTTTCATATGTATTGGGGTGGTTGAGGTAGTTTTTATATGTATTGGGGGGTTGGGGTAGTTTTAAATGTATTGGGGGGGTTGGGGTAGTTTTTATATGTATTGGGGGGGTTGGGTTATATTTTTATTTGTATTGGGGGGGTCTTTTTATATGTTTTGGGAGGACATGGGGGTATTTTCTATATGTATTGTGTCCAGTATTTTAGGACACGCCACCTGGCAACCCTGGCGCCACCCCCCCCCCCCCCCCCCCCCCCCCCCCATCCTGCAGCCACCGGCCTAACACCCCCCCCCCCCACATTGCAACGGCACCCCCTTCGCAGCCACCGGCCCTCCCGCAGCAGCGCCCCTCCTATTAGTAGCCACCGGCCCCCCCATTAGCAGCCGCAGCCACCGACCATCCCGCAGCCACTGTCCCACTCCGCAGACACCGGGCCTGGCCTGAGACCATCCACAAGGTAAGGCCGCGCTTACAGTGCCGGGGATGCGACCGATGACGTCACCCGTCGGCAAAAGCGAAAGTTACATAACTTTTAGTGACGTCGCTGGCGACAGGGTGTCACGGTTGTGCTCGCCACAAACCAGGGTCGGACCGCGTGACTGAGGTGGGGTAATATAAGCACCGACCTTAGACCGCGCAGGCTGATCCGGAATGCGAAATCCATAGTCAAACGAGCCAGGGTCGGGACTGGAGAGAGCAGCGTAGTCAGTGGACGAGCCAGGGTCAGGATTGGAGACATCAGGGTAAATGTAGTCCAAGCAGGGAGTCGGCAACAGGAAATCAAGCAGGTCTTCCTGCTTCAGCATAATTGCTGCAGGTCGGGAACGGGGTTTGCGCAAGTAGCATCCACGGCCCATGGCGCCGGTCTCAGGATGGAGAAGGCTGACCGGAGTGGGCACACCGCCAGGCAGCACTGGTAAACCAATGCTTCAGCGCAGGAGTCCAGAACGGGCCTCTGCGAGAAGAGAGAGCAGCAGACCTCAGGACTCGGAAGGCAGGCCTCTGCTATGGGAAAGGCAGCAGGCCTCTAGGAACGTGGGGCTGAAGGATACGCTGGGAAACCAATGCTTCAGCACAGGAACCATGACAGGAACTAGGAACTATAGAACCATGGAAACATAGAACCATGGAAACAGGAACAAGGCGGCCAAACAGGTAGCTGTGGCAAACACAGTGACCCATCGCCAAGAGATTATTCTCGGCAGAGAACATTGTGGGAATCCATATTTAAAGCCAGCGGGCCAATCTCAGATGGGGTAGTGTAAGAGTATTCTTCCAATGAGAGAGCACAGGCTGGAGCTGCAGTAAATAGCTTGCACAGCTGCTGTAGATACCAGGAGAGTGTTCCAGGACTGCCCAGGTCTGCAAGGTAACCAGTAAACTCAGTGGTGGATTCCTTACACAGGGTTATTGATTGGTTTACAGACAGTCACGTGGCGACAGTCTGTAAAAAATAAAATTTAACCCGCTTCCAAATTTTTGGCCGCTCCGTCGCCATCGCGCTTACTATAAGCGCCGGCGATTGAGTCAATTGTTTTGTTTTGGAGCGCCGTCGCCGGCACTATAAGCGCAGCTTTAGTCTGGTTTTTATTTGTATTGGGGTGTATT
Source organism: Ascaphus truei (assembly GCA_036426205.1). Classification (NCBI taxonomy): domain Eukaryota; kingdom Metazoa; phylum Chordata; class Amphibia; order Anura; family Ascaphidae; genus Ascaphus; species Ascaphus truei. The sequence goes on from WSYH01004224.1 coordinate 26,032, forward strand.
TTTTATATGTGTTGGGGGGTGAGGTTTTGTTTTATATGTATTTTGGGGTGTGGGGGTTAGTTTCTATTATTGGTGGTGTGTGGGGTTTCTCTGTTTTATGTCTTTGGGGTGTTGGGGGTATCTGTTTCTCTTGCTTTGGTGTGTGGGGGTCTTGTTTCCTTCTTTGGGAGTGTGGGGGTCTCTGTTTCTCTGTCATTTTTGGGGTGTGGTGGGTCTCTCTCTCTTCTTCTCTTCTTGGGGGTTAAGTAAAAGTTGCACGCTAAAAATAATTTTTACGTGGTCGGTGCGCTATGGGTTGGAGGGGGGCCTGCTCCTTTCATTTGTCCTGGGCCCCATGATTTCTGTTGGCGGCCCTGCTGCTGGGCATTTCTTGTGAACGAGGGGGATGTCATTTCTCTCGGCGAAGCCTTGATCGACAAAATTGCCTCCCGACCCAGAATCCAGAAAGGCCATCGCAGAAGTGCGGAAGCCCTCACCGGTAAGCGACACAGGAAGCAAGATCCTGGTAGGCCGCTGTTTAGCTGTGATAGGCGATGTAGAAAGTGTTCCTAATCTGATTCCCCTGGACCTCATTGGGAGTTGGTGTTTCACGACTTGTGGGGGCAAAAGAGTACCTGATGTCCGGGATTGCCACAGTAGAGACAGAGACCGGCGTTGCGTCTACGCTGTTTCTCGCTGGAAGACAACTTGTTACCCCCAAGTTCCATAGGCTCTGGGATATCTGGCGGAGGGGTTCAGCTGTACCGGCACAGGAAGAAGGAACCCTCGGAGTAAGCTGCCAATGACGGGATCTTTGAGTTCTCCTCCCTTGCAGATGTTGATCAACGCGAATACATATGGCGATGAGATCCTCGAGTTCAGTGGGACGTCCATGTGCACCGAGCTCATCCTTTAAAATCTCCGGAAGACCTTGCCAGAAGGCGGCTGCTAACGCCTCGTTATTCCATCCGTTCTCGGCGGCCATAGTGCGGAACTCCAAAGCCTTTCTGGCCACGGATCGACTTCCGTGAGAAATACTGTCGCGGCCGAGTTTATTCTAACATTTGCCCGGTCTCGGCCGCGACAGATACCGGGCGCGCGCCGAGGTGTCCCGTGCGCGCGCCGGAGCCTTGGAGGATCGGTCCTCCGATCGGGGCTTCCCCCTCCCCTCTCCGGGTCCACCGGGTCCCCCGGAGCCCCCCACCGCCATCCCCCACATTACAGCAACCCAGGGCTCACTCGGGGAGCCCTGGGCACGCGCGCCATGCGCACACGCTCCCAATGAAGCGTGACCGCGCATCGATGACGCGCGGCACGCCGAGGGAAAAAAACGACGAAACCAGAACACCACGCGGCTTGCGGCTCAAGCCAAGATAGAATAAAGTGTGCCGCTACTGTATGAAAATGAGAGGAAGCGGCAGTTACCGTGCGGCTTGCGTATCAAAGACTCTGCGGAAATCCCGGGTAAATTGTCTGATATCCTGGGTGAGATCCGATCTTCGTTCCAAGATGGGAGAAGCCCAGGCCAGGGCATCATCGGTGCGTAGTGATATAATGTACGCCACCTGGATCTTTGAGAAATGAATCGAGAAGACATAAGTTCGAAATGTATGAAACATTGATTCAGAAAACCCCTGCACCCATGGGGGTCACCACCATATCGGTTAAGTGTGGGAAGTCGGGGTTCAGAAGAGGGAGACATAGGCATAGAAGCAATAGTTGCAGCAGAAGGCCCCGAAGGGACAGGACTAGGAGGAGGGCTTTGTACCCGGTCAGAAAGGGACATGAGATTCCAGTGCCAAGACTCGCCCCACCTCAGCGGGATCCATGTTTGTTGAGCTGAGCATACTGTAACTGTGAGGAATCGTCATCCTGGCGGCTGTAGACCGTCTCCTCACCTTAAAGACCCTCCCGCGACGTACATCCAGGATGCGCAATCTTGTGGCCCAGTTGCGCGCACGGATCTTGCGCGGTCTAATTCTCCGCCCGCGGGTTCTGACTCTGCCCCCTGATCCGGCGCGCGACGGGTGCGCTCGTCCAGCCTCCTCGCTGACGCACGTTCTAGGCTCTGCCCCCTAACCTCCGAGACTCGGTCCCGCCTCCATTCCTGTTCAGACTGCATCATAGGGCACACCTGTGTGCACCAGCAGCCTATTGGATTTCACTTCCTGGTTCCGCCCTGGCTTTCTATTGGAGGGTCTTCCTATATATACCTTCTTGCTTCAGACTCTCATTGCTGAGTATAGTCTAGTGTGACGCTGTGCCTTGCTGCATTCTTGTCCTGTGACCTTGCCTTGCTGTGCCTGTTAACCTTTTGTTGCCTGAACCTGCTTCTCTATTTGGACTCCGCATCTCTCCTCTCCTAAATGGCTACGAACGACCATTCTCCAGTCTCCAGTCCTGATCTTGGCTAAGTACTCCAACGATCCGATACTCTCCAATCCTGAACCTGGCTACGCGCCCCGACGATCCGCAACTCTCCACTCCTGACCTGGCAGGTACCCTCAACTATTCTCACATCTCTAATCCTGACCTGGCTTGCATGGCCAGTCTGCATCCTGGGCGCGCCCGCGTGGCTGTGGGTTGGCGTTGGTCGGTTCCGTACCTCGGCACCGCGGTCGCGCTTCGTTTGTGGTGAGCTACGCATTGCAGTAACGGAGTGCTCACCACAAACAAGGCGTGACTGTGAGGCCGAGGTGGGGAGTCGATATAACACCAACCCACAGCCGCGTGGGTGCGTCTGGAGTGTGAATTGGTCAAGGTTGCCGGCTCGGGGTAGGAGAGGTCTGGATGGTCAGTAATACTTGCCGAGGTCGGTGTTGGAGAGTAGCGGATCATAGGAGGTACTTAGCCGTGGTCTGGGTTGGAGACAGGCGGATTGTCGTGGTACTAGCCGGGGGCAAGGATGGAGAGGTGCGGGTGGTCGTACATAGCCGAGGTCAGGAGAACAGAAGAGCAGAGTCCGGTGGACAAGCAAGGTCAGGAACAAGGATCTGGAAGCACGTCAAGACAGCAGTGAACATTCACTCATAGGAAGGTTTATGCTCAGCCGATGAACCATTGAAACTGCTGAGCATATAAGGCAAACAGGAACCAATGAGGACAAGGCAAGAGGAGGCGAGTCAAGAAAGCTTGCTGCGATTGGTGCAGGAGACAGGTGTGGGAGGGTTTACAGGAGGCTGGTGATGCGGTACCTGCGCACATAGAGCGTGTGTACGCGTCGTGGTGATGACGCCACCGCGTGGGCGTAACCCGGAGGCGGCACCGGAGGGCTTAGTATAAACATCCACGTGTGATGCGCGTCGCCCGTAGTCCGACGGCTGATAGATGGCCCAGGTGACGCGCCGCAGGAGTCGGGGGAAGCGGAGCACCCAATTGCGGGCCGAGGTAAGGAGGGGGCGCGCTGAGGGTAGTGGGACACACGGATCCTTACAGTCCCCCCTGTATAGTGTCACAGTGTGTCTGTATCCCCCTGTATAGTGTCACTGTGCATCTGTGTCCCCCTGTATAGTGTCACTGTGTCTGTGTGTCCCTGTATAGTGTCACTGTGTGTCTGTGTGCCCTGTGTATAGTGTTACTGTGGGTCTGTGTCCTCCTATATACAGGGTCACTGTGTGTCTCTGTCACCTGTATACAGTGTTACTGTGTGTCTTTGTCCCCCTTTAGTGTCACTGAGTGTCTGTGTCCCCCCTGTATAGTGTATAGTGTCACTGTGTGTCTGTGACCCTGTGTACAGTGTCACCTGTATACAGTCACAGTGTGTCTGTATCCCCTGTATAGTGTCACTGTGTTCCCCCGAATAGTGTCAATGTGTGTCTGTGTCCCCCTGTATAGTGTCACTGTCTGTCTGTGTCCCCCTGTATAGTGTCACTGACTGTCTGTGTCCCCCCTGTATAGTGTCACTGAGTGTCTGTACCCCCCTGTATAGTGTATAGTGTCATTGTGTGTCTGTGTGCCCTGTGTATAGTGTTACTGTGTGTCTGTGTTCCCCTGTATACAGTGTTACTGTGTGTCTGTGTCCCCCTGTATACAGGGTCACTGTGTGTCTCTGTCACCTGTATACAGTGTCACTGTGTGTCTGTGTCCCCCTGTATACAGGGTCACTGTGTGTCTCTGTCACCTGTATACAGTGTCACTGTGTGTCTGCCCTGTATACAGTCACAGTGTGTCTGTATCCCCCTGTATAGTGTCACTGTGTGTCTGTGTCCCCGTGTACAGTGTCACTGTGTGTGTCCCCTGTATACAGTCAGTGTGTCTGTATCCCCCTGTATAGTGTCAGTGTTCCCCTGTATAGTGTCACTTTGTGTCTGTGTCCCCCTGTATACAGTGCACTGTGTGTCTGTGTCCCCCTGTGTAGTGTCACTGTGCGTCACCTGTATACAGTCACAGTGTGTCTGTATCCCCTTGTATAGTGTCACTGTGTGTCTGTGTCTCCCTGTATACAGTGTCATTAACCTCCCTGATCTCTGACTGTCTCCCTGCGGTAGTGCATGTGTCAGGGTTCTGCTCGCCACAAACCAGGACCGGACCGCGAGGCTGAGGTGGGGTTGTAAAAGCACCGACCTGAGACCGCGCAGGCTGATCCGGATTGCGCAGTTCGTAGTCATATGTCGCAGGATCAGGATTGGAGAAGACAGCGTCGTCGTTGTAGAAGCCAGGGTCAGGACAGGAGACATCAGGATAAACATTGTTCAGGCAAGAGTTCGGCAACAGGTAGTCAGGAGAGCCCCGCTTCAGCTTAGGAGCGCGGGGTTGGCCTCTGCGCGAGCGACGACCATGGCCCATGGTACTGGTCACAGGAGATGGTAGGCAGACCAGAGTAGCACACCGCTTTGCTGCACGGGTGCACCAGTGCTACAGCGCAAGAGTCCTGAGCGGGCTAGGGAATCCTCTGTCTCAGCGCAGGAACCAGGACACAGCCTCTCTAGATTAGGGAAAGAGTAGGCCCCAGGAACCAGGAAGCTGAAGATACACAGGGAAACCTCCGCTTCAGTGCAGGAATCCAGGAGACTGAAGAACGCAGGGACGAAACATCCGCTTCAGTGCAGGAATCCAGGAGGCTGAGGGACGCAGGGACGAAAACCTCTGCTTCAGCACAGGAGAACAGGAGTGGACCGCTGCGTGAATATAGCAGCCGGTCACAGGAAACAAGGAGCTGAAGTGAACAAGGTAAGGCAACCAGTAAACCACGGAGCGGATTCCTTACAGCATGGCACTGGTAGTATTTCAGAAAATACTACCTTGGAGGTCCTTGCCTTAAGCTTTTGGTCTCGATCCCTGAAATCATTTTTTAGGACCCTCCATCTTTCTCTAACTTTGTCATTGGTGCCAACGTATACCAAGACCGCCGGGTCAACCCCAGCCCCTCCCAACAATCTGTCTACCTGATCCGCAATGTGCCGAACCCGAGCACCCGGGAGACAACAAACTGTTTGGTTCATGCAGTCCTGGCAACAGATTGCCCTATCTACCTTCCTAATAATGGAGTCCCCTACCACCACAATCTTTCTTTGTATCTGAGCATCCTGAGTCCCCACTGTGCTGGAGGAACTATTCCCCTGGCTGCTAGAGGAATCAGTCTCCCCCAGCCTTGCAATTTCTGCCCCGGCATTCCCAATATCTTCACTCAACACAGCAAATCTATTGGGATGGGTCAGCTCAGAACTGTGTCACTGTGTCTGTGTCCCCTTCTGTAGTGTCACTGTGTGTCTGTGTCCCCCTCTAGTGTCTCTGTGTGTCTGTGTCCCCTTCTGTAGTGTCACTGTGTGTCTGTGTCCCCTTCTAGTGTCACTGTGTCACTGTGTGTCTGTGTCCCCCTCTAGTGTCACTGTGTGTCTGTGCCCTTCCTGTATAGTGTCACTGTGTGTCTGTATCCCCCCGTAAACAGTGTCAGTGTCGGTGTCCCCTGTATACAGTGTCAATGTGTGTCTGTGTCCCCCTGTATACAGTGTCACTGTGTCCCCTTGTATAGTGTAACCGTGTGTCTGTCTCCTTCTATAGTGTCACTGTCTGTGTTCCCCTGTATACAGTATCACTGTGTGTCTGTCCCCCCCTGTATAGTGTCACTGTGTGTCTGTGTCCCTCCTGTATAGTGTCACTGTGTCTGTGTCCCTCCTGTATAGTGTCACTGTGTCTGTGTCCCTCCTGTATAGTGTCACTGTGTGTCTGTGTCCCTCCTTTATAGTGTCACTGTGTGTCTGTGTCCCCCCTGTATACAGTGTCACTGTATGTCTGTGTCCCCCTGTATAGTGTTACTGTGTGTCTGTGTCCCTCCTGTATAGTGTCACTGTGTGTCTGTGTCCCTCCTGTAGTGTCACTGTGTCTGTGTCCCTGTGTCCCCGTGTCTGTGTCCCCTTGTATAGTGTCACTGTTTGTCTGTGTCCCTCCTGTATAGTGTCACTGTATCTGTGTCCCCCTGTATACATTGTCACTGTGTCTGTACCCCCCTGTGGAGTGTCCCTGTTCCCCTCCTGTATACAGTGTCACTGTATGTCTGTGTCCCCTTGTATAGTGTCACTGTGTGTCTGGGTCCCTCCTGTATAGTGTCACTGTGTGTCTGTGTCCCCCTGTATACAGTGTCACTGTGTGTCTGTGTCCCCCTGTATACAGTGTCACTGTGTGTCTGTGTCCCCCTGTATACAGTGTCACTGTGTGTCTGTGTGCCCTGTATACAGTATCACTGTGTGTCTGTGTCCCTCCTGTATAGTGTCACTGTGTGTCTGTATCCCTTTCCTGGAACCAGGGTCACGAATGATGTATGAATGATTCCAGTCAGCTTAACTCATGCCTTCCCTCTTCCAAAGCACAACAAGTCCTTTTGTCTTTCTTAGTTTTATTGAGGAAAATCACAGCAAGAAAGGTACTTGCAGATGTAGTGTGGGTAGAGAGTGCTTCTCTGTCTGAAGTGCAGTGTATCAAGATGAGGCAGTGTAAAACAGAAAGGCCTTGCTGGGGTAAATAGCAGGTACTCACTCAGAGTCCAGGGTGAAAAGGAAGTGAGGGGCAAGGGTCACACTAGAAGTGAAGTGAGACTATACTAACTGTCAGCAAGGACAGGGGGGTAGGAATAGCCCACTCTCAGCTAGGAGAATAGGAGATTGCAGGCAACCAACACTGGCTAGGGCTGTGTAACAACATGTAAAAATAATGTTGCCTTTTCACATGCAGCTAGCTGCTGGGACAGGGAAAATAGCCGGCAGCTAAACTAGGGATACATGAATCCTATGAGCTGCAAAGGGAGACAGAGAAATGTAAAATCCTGTTCCACAATACTCCCCGTCTGGTACCTGGAGATATCACTATATAATAAAATATGTGGAACATATGTGCAATGCATAATGACAATACATAACATCGTATTCACAAAACAATGCGAAAGTCCATGTCCACACAACGATGTGATACCGGCCGGTATCACTGGCTTCAAAGTCTCTTTGCCAAGGTTTTTCGGCAAAGGATGCCAAGCGGATGCACCGGTCCAGGTTAGCTGGGTGCACCACAATGTCTTTTGCAAAAGTCTCTGGGCCTGTTTCTTTTCAAACTTATGGAAGAACAGTACTTTTGTCTCTGTAGTTTCACCTACAGAGTGCATCCCCCTGTAGGTATGCCAGTCATGGTAGCCTGTCACTCTATCACCTGGCGTTTGGCAGAAGGAGATGGCCTTTGGCTCCTTGCGGAAGCGGATCAACACTCCTGGAAGACTGGTCGTCAAGTCTGGTCCAGTGAAGAGGGCGTCATTCAGGGTGTCATGGAACAGGTATAACCCTGTCTACACTTCTGTCTCACCCCCCCCCCTTTTTCCTCGCAGCCCTGCTTGTCAGCTTATTAGTGCCAGCTGTATGTGTTTGGTTCTGCACACAAAACACAGTGCCATTTCCCCTCTCCCAGCAGCTTGCTGTGTTAAAGATGCTACATTATTGATATATGTTGTAGCTTCCCCAGACACTCCTCGGAGTTGCCATGGCAGCCCCAGCCTTTCTCTCAAATGGGCTAGCCTGCTTTCTCCCCCTCTGCTCTGCCCACAGATGGTCTGTCCCCAGACTATCTTACCACCCAGTATACATTGCTTCTTCCTTTCCACCATTTTCCCTGGACTCGTGAGTACCTCACTGTAACCACTGTAATGGTGCTGCAGGATTATCTTTTCACCTCCCTTTACTACTGAGCACACACAGAGATTTAGACCTACATCTCTACACAAGCAACTGTATTTACCTGCTTTCTCCAAAATAAAGTAAGAAAAGAAACAGACCTTGTCGTGCTTGGAAAAGAGGGTAAGTTGACACTATCTGAGCTAAGTCATCACCACGTGACCCTCTGGCTTCCAGAATATTGAAAAGATTACGTGTGCCTTACAGACACTTACAGGAGCTGCTACTCCAGACTCCATTATATACAGAGCGGCCTCTACAGCAGTACAAGCAAGCAGCTTACACAGCTAATACAGAGCAGCCTCTACACCACACAAAGGAAGCACCAAGTAGCTCAAACTGCAAGCAGCCTGCAGCCTTAACAGACAAGCAGCAGCCTACACTGCACAGCAGCCTTGCAACATACAGTGCTTCTTACACAAAACCTAACTGCCTTTTTCTCTGTCTGAGTTCACCCTCTGCACAGCCCTATAGTGAGGAGCCACCTTCCCACCTACCCCTGGGCACGTTCCCACGGCCAGCGCCATCAAGGGCCACGCCGCCGGACACCCGCCAGGACACGGGTCAGAGCCAATGGACACCTGTGAGTACAGCTACCCCTACGCTGCACGCTGCAGGACACCGCTCGGCATCATCTGAGACAGACGCCCATCGCTGACAAGGTAAAAGACCGCACGCCACACGCACTGGCAAAAGGCCTACACACACCTACAGCATGGCAGAACTCAGAGCCTCACCAGACATCACGCTTCGTGCAAGAGAAATGTACCGATGAACTACGGTGCACAGCGTTCCAGACAACAAGGAACAATGACAAGCAAACACCATCAAGGGAAGATAGAGGATTCCCGAAGTTAACAGTCAAGGAGCTCTCTAAAGACGGACTAAGCAGTCGGGTGACTCCGCTACCATTCCGTTTACCAAGGAGGCGCTTCCCAAACAATGGAGAACATGCCATCTCTAGGTTCACCTCGCACCTCTGCGGCCTACAAAGGGAACCAGAGACCAAAAACAACTTTGTGGTCTTCATCCAGAAGATATTCTTTACCGGCCACGCAAAGCCAGCACCTCTAATGGAAAAAGGCGAAGAATGTCGGTACCTCCAATCATCTGGGGCCTACCACCCTCAGGAACCCGATCAAATCCGGGTAATGTTCAACCCCAGCGCTCAGCTTCAGGGAGTCTCCCTGAACGACGCCCCCTTTACTGGACTACATTCGACAACCAGTCTTCCAGGGACAATAATCCGCTTCCGCGAGGAACCAAAAGCCATCTCCTCCCGCCAAACGCCAGGTGATAGGATGACAAACCACCATGACTGGCACATCCACGAGGTGATGCACTCTGTAGAGAAAACTACAGAGTCAAAGGGACTGTTCTCTCACAAAGTTGAAAGGAAACAGTGCCAGAGACTTTCACAGAAAGACATTGTGGTGAAACCAGCAAACCTGGAGCGGTTCATCCACCCAACATCTCTTGCTAAAAGACTTTGTCAAGGGATTTCCACGCCAGTGGTACCGGCCGGTATCACCTCGTTATGTGGACATGGACTTTTCATTATTGTGATGTTATTTTTGTTATGCATTGCACATATGTTCCACATAGTCTGTTATATAGTGGTATCTACAGATACCAGACGGGGAGTGTTATGGAACAAGAACCACATTTCTGACTCACTCCCCTCTCTCCTTTGCAGCTTCTGCCTGTCAGATCTTATTCCCAGCTGAATGTAGTCTGCAGACACATACTGTGCCTGTGTGGCTTGCAACAATGTTGCATTCCTTGCCTCCGAGCATGGAATCAGAGAGCTGCTACTGCAGTTTCTGAGATCCTCACCAGAATGGGCTAGTCTGCCCCCCCTCCTGTTTGTTCAGACATGGTCTGCCCCTAGACTATTCCTTTACCCACACTGCACCTCACTTCCTTTTCCACCCTGGAGACAGTGAGTAAAGAACCCCTTCTCTGTTTATCCCCCTTGGTGAGGCCATCTCTTTTTACCGGTTTCTAACTAATAATCACCACTACACACCATCCACAAGTATCTGTATCCTGCTGCCTTTTCCCAATAAAGTGGAGGAAATATTACAGGACTTGGAGTGATTTAAAAGGGAACTGTGTTAATGCTATCGGGAGCCATTCATACCAAACGTGACCCTGGCTTCAGAAAATGTGGCATTGTTTATCCCCGGGAGTTAATGTGTTTTGTAAATAAATGTAGTGTCATTTTTTTTAGTTATAGTGGCCAAAAGCCCTGTTAGCCACGGCAGGTAGTGCAGTCTTAGTAATTTTAACCCCTTTGATGCCTGTGGTGTACATTGGTAATTTCTATCATAGGGCTACTGTACGTAATAATTAAATTACCCTCCCCCATTTGATCGCAATGTTCAAATAAACGTATACTTATCAGTTATATTATCAGTTCTTGTCCTCCTTGGCGCTGGAATCTTGGTATTTCTGATGTTATTCTCCGGTGGACATATGGGATAAACAACAAACAATGTGCATATAAATGAACAAATATAGGATGCGTGTATTCACCTCTATGTGCACTTCTGGGCGTGATACTTACACCCTATAGGTAAAGGTGTTTAACCTATAAGATCTATTGTGGGTGTTGAGCCCAATGTGCACACCTACACCAATGTGCAGAGATGACTATTGATGGTGAATAACGGACTAGACCTTAACTCCTAAATGTTTCAGATCTTCTTCTGTACGGATACAGCAACCTCACAAGCCATATAGAAAAACAGATGAAAAAGACCATAGGGCAAATAACGTTTAAACAACTTTACTAAAAAACATGTATAAAAACGGCTACTATCAAAGCATAATTGTGGTGTTATGGAACAAGAACTACATTTCTGACTCACCCCCCTCTCTCCTTTGCAGCTTCTGCCTGTCAGATATTATTCTCAGCTGCATGGAGTCTGCAGACACATACTGTGCCTGTGTAACTTGCAACAATGTTGCATTTCTTGCCTCCGAGCATGGAATCAGTGAGCTGCTACTGCAGTTTCTGAGATCCTCACCAGAATGGGCTAGTCTGCCCCCCCTCCTGTTTGTTCAGACATGGTCTGCCCCTAGACTATTCCTTTGCCCACACTGCACCTCACTTCCTTTTCCACCCTGGAGACAGTGAGTAAAGAACCCCTTCTCTGTTTATCCCCCTTGGTGAGGCCATCTCTTTTTACCGGTTTCTAACTAATAATCACCACTACACACCATCCACAAGTATCTGTATCCTGCTGCCTTTTCCCAATAAAGTGGAGGAAATATTACAGGACTCGGAGTGATTTAAAAGGGAACTGTGTTAATGCTATCGGGAGCCATTTATACCAAATGTGACCCTGGCTTCAGAAAAGTAAAAAGAGGACCGTGTGCCTTGGGAATACACACAGAGGAGTTGCTACCCACAGCCTTTATGCTAAAGAAACAAGCAAGCAGCTTACATAGCAAATAAACAGCAGTCTCTCACCACACTGCACAAGCATACTGCTCCACGTTGCTACACAGAGCCACCAGCCTCTACACAGCAAACAACCACAGCTTTATGCAAAGACAGTGAGCAGCCTTAATTTGCTAATAGTACACAGAGCACTCCCTGCAGACTCAAACTGCACAGCAGCCTGCAGCCTTAACAGACAAGCAGCAGCTCAAACTGCACAGCAGCCTTGCAATAAACAGTGCTTCTTACACAATACCTAACTACCTTTTTCTCTGTCTGAGTTCACCCTCTGCACAGCCCTATAGTGAGGAGCCACCTTCCCACCTACCCCTGCGCACGTTCCCACGGCCAGCGCCAGCAAGGGCCACGCCGCCGGACACCCGCCAGGACACGGGTCAGAGCCAACGGACACCTGTGAGTACAGCTACCCCTACACTGCACGCTGCAGGACACCGCTCGGCATCATCTGAGACAGACGCCCATCGCTGACAAGGTAAAAGACCGCACGCCACACGCACTGGCAAAAGGCCTACACACACCTACAGCATGGCAGAACTCAGAGCCTCACCAGACATCACGCAGGAAAGCGATCACTCAGACACAGAGAATGCCGCGCAACCGCAACAGGCGCAGGCAGGCGCGAGGCCCAAACAGACAGTCACCCTGACACAAAAGGCCCGCGAAAAATATGAGACTGACATTGAAGCGCACCGCGCTAAATTAGAGTTGGCCTGGGAAACAACCGCACTTGGGGTGTGCAATGTCGCCGGCGCTGGCAATTCTGTACAACAGCTCGAGCAGGCAATAACTCAATTAAAGATAGATCACGCACGCTACCAAAGACTGTCAGAGGCATACGTCACTTACCTGGCCAGGGCTAACACCGGTGAAAGCCTGCAAGAAAGGGACTTACAGCACAATATTGACTTGACACGAGACAGCCGCGTGCGAACCGCCATCGTAGACGCCCAAAGCGAGAGAAAAGAGCTCCTCCTGGAGACTGCATCGCAGTGCTCGAACACATCCAGGCACTCATCAAGGTCAGCCAGATCAGCACAATCCAACGCGTCCAGCGCAAGCGCAAGCGCAAGCGCTACCAAGGCGCGAGCCACCGCAGAGGCCGCACGTGCCAGGGCCGAATATGGTCGAAGAGAGGCAGCCGTAAGGGCAGAAAGAGCGCTCATAGAAGAGGAGGAGCAGAACGCCGCCGCTGCCAATGCCGCCGCCGCTGCTACTGCCGCCGCGGCCAATGCCGCCGCTGCTACTGCTGCCGCTGCCAATACTACTGCCGCTGCTGCCAATGCCGCTGCTACCGCCGCCGCTGTGTGCAGAAAGGCCAAATTAGACGCGGATCTAGAGGCCCTAAATCAAGAGAAGGAAGCCGCCGCCGCCATAGCCCAAGCTGAAGTCCTAGAAGCAGCCGTGAGACAGGACGGCGGGGAGCTACCGTACAGACGGATAGCCTCAGAGGATCCAGCCCGACGCACTGAAGACTACGTAAGGAGCCTCTTCAGTGTGAACACCAGCGCACCATCTCAACACGGATGGAGCGACTCCACAGACACCGAAGACTCGCTAGGACCACGAGGAGAAGACGCTGCTCCATCAATGGCACATGCTGCCTGGGATAGCCACATCCGCAACAGTGATCCACACGCCAGCGCGCACACGGATGCACCACAACAGGCTCGCCATCCAGGTACACCCACGCGGGAGAAAACAGCCCCTCACACTAGCCAGCAGCCATCACGCGTCCACGCCAAGGAAGAGGCGACCGCACAGACCGTCACAGCAACTACCTCAGAACGGGACAAACACGCCGATGCTTCAGGTCTGACAGACATAGCCAAGTACATGATCCGGCGCGACCTGGTACAAGCAGGGCTCATCTGCTTCGACGAGCGCCCTGAGAACTACCGGACGTGGAAGTTCACGTTCAAAGACGCAATCAACAGCTTGGACTTCTCAGCAAGGGAAGAGCTCAACCTGTTAGTCAAGTTCCTGGGGAACAATTCCAGAGAGTACGCAAAAAGACTGCGGGCAGCGAACGCGCATCAACCCCAAGTAGGTCTGGACCTAGTGTGGGAAAGGCTGGAAGAATCCTACGGCAGCCCCGAAGCAGTTGAGGATTCGCTCTTCAAAAGAGTCGAAAGCTTCCCCAAGATCACAACTAAAGACTACTCGAAGTTACGAGATCTTGGAGACCTGCTGCAAGAACTGGAGTTCGCAAGGAAAGACCATTCCTTAATAGGTCTCAACGTCCTAGACCCAGCTCGTGGAGTGAGACCCATCCTGGAGAAACTACCCTTCAACCTCCAAGAAAAATGGATCTCACAAGGCTCCAAATACATAAGGGAGAAGCAAGTCGTCTACCCCCCATTCTCAGTTTTCTTGAGCTTCATTCGCGAAGCAGCAAGGACGAGGAACGACCCCAGCTTCTTCTTAGGTGCGCAAACCACATACAGTGCAAGCAGCCTGAGGAACGAGACACCAGCGACGAGATATGGTAACCCTTAAACACCCATCTCGACCCGCAGGACGGATGTGCCTCCCACGACCCAAACTACTCCCAATCAGTCGGTCGCCGGAGACAAGGAACCAAGGGACCCAAACAGGGAATGTCCCATACACAAGAAGCCACACCCACTCAACAAGTGCTTTGGGTTCAGGATGAAGTCCCTAGAGGAATGCAAGAAGTTACTTGGAGAATTCGGAGTTTGCTTCAAGTGCTGCGGTTCCACGACTCACCTAGCCAGGGACTGTAAAGAAGAGATCAAATGCACAGTGTGCGAAAGTGACAAGCATGTGACAGCACTACACCCAGAGGCGATGACACTCCACCAACTCAAGAACCCATCCTCCGTAGCGGAGCATGGCGGGGAGAAAGAAGAAGGAGAGTCAACATCCGTCACATCTCAGCGCACTGAGGTATGCGGAAAAGAAGGTGACAAAATGTCCTGCTCCAAAATATGCCTTGTCGCAGTGCACCCCCAGGGACAACCTGAGAAGGCCATTCGGATGTACGCAATCCTCGACGACCAGAGCAACCGATCACTGGTCAGGTCAGAGTTCTTCGACATGTTTAACATTCAAGACGGTGCTTCTCCTTACACTCTCAGAACGTGTGCAGGGCGAATGGAGACCACAGGGAGAAGAGTAAATGGCTACACCATATGCTCAATAGATGGCAAAGTGAACATGCCCCTTCCCACACTCATCGAGTGCAGCCACATGGCCACAAACAGGGACGAGATTCCCACACCAGATGTGGCACTCCATTACCCCCACCTCAAAGGAATAGCTAACCACATCCGGCCGGTGGAACAAGGCGCCAAGATCCTGCTGCTGCTCGGTAGGGACATCATGAGGGTACATAAAGTCCGTAAACAACATAACGGACCCCACAACGCGCCATACGCCCAAAGACTTGACCTAGGATGGGTGATAGTGGGCAACTCGTGCACCAACAAAGAGCACGGGCAAGACTACGTTGATGTCCGCAGAACGGTGGTGACAAAATGTGGACACACATCTCTCTCTGAACCATGTCTTGGCCATCTCCAAGTGACCGAAGGGCCCAGTGAAGAGAAAAGACAAGGTCATACCCCTGAGACCAACAAAGACATCCTCACGTTGATGGGATGCGACAATGGCTTAGGAGGCTCAGCAGTCCAGATAGCTAAGAATGATGAGTCGATTCCACCGAAGGAAGAGAGCAACCTCCCAAAGGTGACCGACAAAGGGATCGTCCAAAAAACGATAAACAATCAGACAATACTCCCGCGAGCAACGGCACAACTAAGACATACAGTTGTTCCCCTCCACAGAGTACCAAGCAACAGAGCAATCAACTGCCACGCCTGGCATAGCCGCAAAAGATTGCGCCCCACAGGGGAAGCCACAGTGTCAAAAGGACTGTTCGTTCAAACACGTAAGAGGGGACAGTTGCAGAGACATTTCCCAAAAGGATTTACAAGGACAAAAGAGACTGTTCTTCGTCATGTCCAGGGAGAGAACAACCTCCCGATGGCAGTCAACAAAGAAACACAAAAGCGTTTCACCAAACTACGTGGAGACCTGGCCAGGGCTAACACCGGTGAAAGCCTGCAAGAAAGGGACTTACAGCTCAATATTGACTTGACACGAGACAGCCGCGTGCGAACCGCCATCGTAGACGCCCAAAGTGAGAGAAAAGAGCTCCTCCTGGAGACCGCATCGCAGCGCTCGAGCACATCCAGGCACTGATCAAGGTCAGCAAGATCAGCACAATCCAACGCATCCAGCGCAAGCGCAAGTGCTACCAAGGCGCGAGCCACCGCAGAGGCCGCACGCGCCAGGGCCGAATATGGTCGGAGAGAGGCAGCCGTAAGGATAGAAAGAGCGCGCATAGAAGAGGAGGAGCAGACTGCTGCCAATGCCGCCGCCACTGCTACCGCCGTCACCGCCACTGCCACCGCTGCGCGTAAAAAGGCCGAATTGGACGCGGACCTAGAAGCTTTAAGCAAAGAGGAGGACGCCGCTGCCGCCATAGCCCAAGCTGAAGTCCTAGAAGCAGCCGCGAGACAGGACAGCGGGGAGCAACCGTACAAACGGATTGCCTCAGAGGATCCAGTCCGACGCACTGAAGACTACGTAAGGAGCCTCTTCAGTGTAAACACAGTGTGGGAAAGGCTGGAAGAATCCTACGGCAGCCCCGAAGCAGTCGAGGATTCGCTCTTCAAAAGAGTCGAAAGCTTCTCCAAGATCACAACTAAAGACTACTCGAAGTTACGAGATCTTGGAGACCTGCTGCATGAACTGGAGTTCGCAAGGAAAGACCATTCCTTAATAGGTCTCAACGTCCTAGACTCAGCTCGTGGAGTGAGACCCATCCTGGAGAAGCTACCCTTCAACCTCCAAGAAAGGTGGATTTCACAAGGTTCCAAATATAAAAGGGAGAAGCAAGTCGTCTACCCCTCATTCTCAGTTTTCTTAAGCTTCATTCGCGAAGCAGCAAAGACAAGGAACGACCCCAGCTTCATCTTAGGAGCGCAAACCACATCCAGCGCCAGCCACCCGAGGAACGAAAGGTCAACAGCGAGATACAAGGACTCCAGAACACCCATCTCGGTCCACAGGACGGACGTGCCCCCCACGACCCACGCGAGTCCCGGCCAGGCGGCCGACAGGAGCAAGAAACCAAGGGACCTCAACAAAGAATGTCCTATTCACAAAAGGCCGCACCCGCTTAACAAGTGTGTCGGATTCAGAATGAAACCCATAGAGGAGTGAAAGAACTTACTCAGAGAATGGGGAGCTTGTTTCAAATGTTGTGCCTCCACAACTCATTTATTCAAGGACTGCAAAAAAGCTATGAAATGCACAGAGTGCGACAGCGACAGGCACATAGCCGCTTTACACCCAGAAGCTATGAAGCCCAAAGCAAGCAAGGACCCTAACCCCCCGACAAAGCAGGGCGGGGAGGAAGAGGTGGGAGATACACCCCCCACTACATCGGTAGCGTCCAAATGCACAGAAGTATGTGGAGAAGGGAACGACGTCAGATCTTGCTCAAAAATATGTCTGGTAGCCGTGCACCCAGAGGGACAACCCCAAAGAGCCAGAAGGATGTACGCGATCATCGACGACCAGAGCAACCGATCACTGGTCAGGTCAGAATTCTTCGACATGTTCAATATTCAAGACAGTGCTTCTCCTTACACTCTCAGAACATGCGCAGGGCGAATGGAGACTACAGGGAGAAGAGTGAATGGCTACACCATATGCTCGATAGACGGCAAAGTGAGCATGCCCCTTCCC
>WSYH01004224.1:43493-55792 GCA_036426205.1 Ascaphus truei
GCTACACCATATGCTCGATAGACGGCAAAGTGAGCATGCCCCTTCCCACACTCATCGAGTGCAATCACATGGCAGAAGATAGGAGTGAGATCCCCACACCAGACGTGGCGCGACACAATCCCCATCTAAAAGCTATTGCTGATCGTATCCCACCACTAGACGAAGGTGCCCAGATCATGCTGCTACTTGGCAGGGACATTATGAGAGCACACAAGATCCGCGAACAGCGAAACGGAGACCACAACGGCCCAACCGCTCAAAGGCTCGATCTAGGATGGGTGGTAGTGGGAGAAGTATGCATAGACAGGATACGAGGACCCGACAACGTAGGCGCCCTACGAACAAACTTGTTGGAGAACGGACACACATCCCATTTCAAACCCTGTCCGAACCACTTCCAGGTCCACGAGAAGCTCGAGACCAAAAGGAACTATGGAGACGCGCCCGTGGCAGAAAAACACCCCAAGGGCCTAGGAGATACAGTGTTCCAGACCACAAAAGACGATGACAAACAGGCGCCATCAATGGAAGATAAAGAATTCTTGAGGTTAATGGATAAGGAGCTCTTCAAGAACGAATTAGGCAGTTGGGTGGCCCCACTACCATTCCGCTCGCCAAGAAAACGCCTTCCAAACAACAGAGACCAAGCCATGTCTCGACTCGCTTCGCTTCGCCGTAACCTACAAAGGAAACCAGAGACCAAGGAACACTTTGTGGCCTTCATGCAAAAAATCTTCCACAGTGGCCATGCAGAGTCGGCGCCCCCATTAAAAGAAGGCGAAGAATGCTGGTACCTCCCGTCGTTTGGCGTCTACCATGGGAAACGTGGAAGCACTCCTTGAAGGCCCTCGAGCAACTTCAGATTCCACGCCCCTATTCACCTATATCTCTCACCGCCGCATACAGCAAAGAGCTTTGCGTGTTCTCAGATGCCTCCACCAAAGCTATAGCAGCGGTGGCCTACCTAAAAACCACGAACGTGGATGGAAGTTGCCACATCAGGTTCATCCTCGGCAAAGCTAAGCTGGCGCCACAACCCGACCATACTATACCCAGACTCGAGTTGTGTGGTGCCGTGTTAGCAGTAGAACTGGCGGAGCTTATCGAGAACGAGATGGACAGCAAACCAGATGCCGTCAAACTCTACACAGATAGCAAGGTGGTACTGGGATAAATATACAACAAGAAGAGGAGATTCTACGTATACGTAGCTAAGTCAACCCAACCAGAACAATGGCACCACCTGCCCACAGATCAAAATCCCGCAGATCATGCCACCAGATCAGTACCCGCATCTCAACTGCAGAATACGTCGTGGCTCACAGGACCAACGTTTCTTGCGCAGCCTGCGGAAACGCCACCAACCCCAGTTGGCGACTTTGAACTTGTGGATCCCGAGAAGGATGCGGAGATAAGGCCCCCACAAGTATCCGTGGTACTCACCAACGTATCACACAAAAACGCAATCGGATCACATCGATTCCAACGCTTCTCAAGGTGGACGGCTCTTCTGCGAGCAGTAGCCCATCTCGGACATATAGCCTCCTCCTTCCGCCAGACACCAGATGGTAAAACTACCGGCTGCCATGGCTGGCACATCTGCAAAGAGCTGCGCACCATAGAGGAAATCACAAGGGCTAAGGAAACTGTTCTCAGTCATGTTCAGAGAGAAACGTATGCGGAAGAAATCAATTGCATTCGCGGAAAGAAGAGTGTTCACAAAAACAGTCCACTTTGGGAGTTGAATCTCTTCATCGACAACGACGGCCTCATGAGAGTAGGAGGCCGCCTCAATAAGTCTCAACTGAGCAGGGAGGAAAGCAACCCTCTTATCATCCCTGGCCGGCATCACATCGCTACTTTGTTGGTGCGCTACTACCACGAACAAGTCATGCATCAGGGATGACACTTCACCGAAGGCGCTATTAGGGCGGCGGGCATTTGGGTCGTTGGCATGAAAAGGTGCGTGGCCAGTAATCTCCACAAATGTGTTAGGTGCCGAACGCTGAGAGGCAAAAGCCAAGACCAAAGGATGGCGGATCTACCTATCGACAGACTCAATACAGAACCCCCCTTTACCCATGTAGGACTCGATGTATTTGGGCCCTGGATGGTCATCTCACGTAGAACTAGAGGCGGACTAGCAAACAGCAAACGATGGGCGGTACTCTTCACCTGCATGAGTATCCGAGCTATACACATCGAAGTTATAGAATCTATGGATGCTTCAAGCTTCATAAATGCCCTCAGAAGGTTCTTTGCAGTCAGAGGACCAGTTAAACAAATACACTCCGATTGTGGCACCAATTTTGTTGGAGCATGTAAGGAATTACAAATAAACACTAAGGACAGTAGAGACAATAGTATCCAAAGATACCTGCGCGACCAAGAGTGTACGTGGACATTCAACCCTCCTCATCTCCGGTTTCCTTTGTAGGTCGCAGCGGTGCGAAGTGAACCTAGAGATGGCATGTTCTCCATTGTTTGGGAGGCGCCTTCTTGGTGAATGGAATGGTAGCGGGTTCACCCAACTGCTCGGTCCGTCTTTGACGAGCTCCTTGGCCGTTAACCTCAGGAATCCTCTATCTTCCATCAATGGTTTTTGCTTGTCGTCATCCCTGGTCTGGGACGCTGTGCACCCTAAGTCGTCGGTGCATTCCTCTTGCACGAGAACGTCTCCACGTATTTTGGTGATACGCCTTTGTGTCTCTTTGTTTACTGCCCTCAGGAGGTTGTTTTCTCCCTGGACATGACGAAGAACAGTCTCTTTTGCCCTTGTAAATCCTTTTGTGAAATATCTCTGCAACTGTCTCCTCTTACGTGTGTGAAAACACAGGGACAAAAAGACTGTCCTTTCACCTGCAGGGTACAATCCTTTGCTGCTATTCCAGCCGTGGCAGCTGGCTGCTTTGTCGCTTGATATTCTGTGGAGAGGAATGGCTGTACGTCTCAGCTGTGTCATTGCTCTCAGGAGGACTGTCTGATTGTTTCTTTTCCTTTGGGAGATCCTTTTTCTCGGTCACCTTCAGGAGGTTACTTTCTAACTTCGGTGGAGTCGACTCGTTATCCTTGGTTGTCTGAACCACTAAGCATCCTAGGCCATTGTCACATCCCCCTGATGTGAGGATGTTTTTGTTGATCTCAGGGGTATGGCCTTATCTCTTCTCTTCACTTGGCCCTCCTGTCACTTGGAGATGGCCAAGACATGGTTCAGAGAGGGATGTGTGTCCACATTCTGTTATCACCGTTCTGCGGGCGTCACCATAGTCTTGTCCGTGCCCTTTTTCAGTGCACACGTTGCCCACTATCACCCATCCTACTGTAGGTCAAATCTTTGGGCGTATGGTGCGTTGTCGGGTCCGTTACGCTGTTTACGATTTTATGTACCCTCAAGATGTCCCTACCGAGCAGCAGCAGGATCTTGGCGCCTTGTTCTACCGGCGGAATGTAGTTGGCTATTCCTCTGAGGTGCGGGTGATGGCGTGCCACGTCTGGTGTGGGAATCTCGTTCCTGTTTGCGGTCATGTGGTTGCACTCAATGAGTGTGGGGAGAGCTATCTTCACTCTGTTATACACTGAATGTATGACGTAACCGCTTGCTCTTCTCCCTGTTGTCTCAGTTGACCCTGCACAGGTTCTGAGGGTGTAGGGTGAGGCATTGTCTTGTGAGTTGAATAAGTTGAAGAACTCCGTCTTTGCCAATGATCTGTTACTATGATCGTCAAGGATTGCATACATCCGGATAGCCTTTTCAGGTTGTCCCTGGGGGTGCACTGCAACAAGGCATATTTTGGAGCTGGACATTTTGTCACTTCCTTTTCCGCAAACCTTGGTGCACTGAGACGTGGCAGATGTTGGCTTCTTCTTCTCCTTCCTCACCGCCATGCTCCGCTACGGAGGATGGGTTGTTGAGTTGGTGGAGTGTTAGCGCCTCTGGATGTAGAGATGTTACGTGCTTGTCACTTTTGCACACTGCACATTTGATGGCCCCTTTACAGTCTCTGGCTACGTGAGTCGTGGAACCGCAGCACCTGAAGCAAAGTCCGAATTCTCTGAGTAACTTCTTGCATTCTTCTAGGGACTTCATCCTGAACCCAAAGCCCCTGTTAAGTGGGTGTGGCTTCCTTTGTATAGGACATTCCCTGTTTGGGTCCTTTGGTTCCTCGTCTCCGGCGACCGACTGATCGAGAGTGGTTTGGGTCATGGGGTACACGTCCGTCCTGTGGACCGAGATGGGTGTTTGAGTGTTACCATATCTCGCCACTGGTCTCTCATTCCTCAGGCTGCTTGCACTGTGTGTGGTTTGCGCACCCAAGATGAAACTGGGATCGTTCCTTGTCCTTGCCGCTTTGCGGATGAAGTTCAAGAAGAATGAGAATGGGGGGAAGGCGACTTGCTTCTCCCTTTTGTATTTGGAGCTTTGTGAAATACTCGCGGCCGCCCCGGCCCTTAATTTAAGTGCACTTGGGGGAAGTGCGGACCTCTGTAGCCAAACCACGCGCGACCCTCCTGGAAATTCTCCACCGGCCCCCCACTTTGCGCACCGCTGCTATAACAATAGGAACCCCGTCCCTATCAATTCTCCCCCTCCCCTATTTTCCTTCCCCTTCGTATTCTCCTCTTTCCTGTATCCTCTCCCTCGTCATCGCCCCCACTTTCTCAGTCCACCCCGTCCGCTCCAGGGGTTGCCGAACTTCTACTGGAGGCTTCCCAGAGATAAAGGTAAAAAAAAAACCTGACGGCATCTCCCGGCAACCCTCCTGCATCTCCTCTCCCTGCACCCTCCTTCTAATCCCTCCTGACTCCCGATCCTGCATGCTCCCTACCCTCCTTCATTCTCCCAGCACCTCCCTGCTTCCCGGCATCCGCCTGCATCTCCCTGCATCCTCCTGTCCTCCCGATCCTCATCTCCCGGCATCCTCCTGCCTCTCCGACCCTCCTGCTCCCGGCACCCTCTGCAATCTCCCGGCATCCTCCCTAGCTCCCCGCATCCCTCCTGCATCTCCCGCGCACCCCCGAGACCCCGGCTACCTCCTGCATCTCCGCATCCTCCTGCATTCTCTCCCGCACTCCTCCTGCATCTCCCGGCACCCACCTCTCTCACTGTCGCACTTACCCTCCTGCATTCCCGCACCCCTGCCATCCCCTGCTATCCTCCTGCATCTCCCTACACTTCTGCTCTCCCGGCACAGTCCTGCATCTTTCTCCCGGCACCCTCCTCGCCTTATCTCCCGGCATCCTCCTCTCATCTCCTGGCACCGTCCCTTGATCTCCCGAGCATCCTCCTGCATCTCCCCCCGCACTACTCCTGCATCCCCGGCATCCTCCTTCATCTCCCGGCATTGCCATCCTGCTCTCCTGGCACCCTCCTGTTCTCCCCGACCCATCGCCGCATCCTCCTCAGCATCCTCCATCTGCATCTCCCAGGCTCCTCCTGCATCCCCCGCATCCTCCTGCATTCCTGGTCATCTCCTGCATCTCCCGGCATCCTCCTGCATCTCCCGGCACAGTCCTGCATCTCCCGGCATCCTCCTGCATCCACCGGCATCCTCCTGCATTTCCCTGCATCCTCCTGCATCTCCCGGCATCCTCCTGCATCTCGCACGGCATCCGCACTCTCTCCGGCATCCCCGCTCTCCCTGGCATCCTCCTGCATCTCCCGGCACCCTCCTGCATCTCCCGGCATCCTCCTGCATCTCACCGGCATCCTCCTGCCCATCTCCTGGCATCCTCCTGCAATCTCCTGGCATCCTCCTGCATCTCCCGGCACCCTCCTGCATCTCCCGCACTCCTTCTGCATCTCCCGCCCTCCGCATCCCCCTCCGCAATCTCCCGGCATCCTCCTGCATCTCCCGGCATCCTCCTGCATCTCCCGGCACCCTCCTGCTGCATCTTACTCTTCCGGCAGCCCTACCTCAGCATCCTCCTTCCCGCACCCTCCTGCATCTCCTGGCACCCTCCCTGCTCTGCCCGGCACCTCCTCCTGCATGCTCCGTCACTCCATGCATCTCCCCGGCACCTCCCTGCATCTCCCGTCAACCTCTGCATCTCCCGCTTCCCTCATCTTCTCCGGCATCCTCCTACATCTCCCCGCACCCTCCTCTGATCTCCCCCCGGGCAGTCCTCCTAGCACTCTCCCGGCACCTCCTGTCATCGTCCCGTCAATCCCCTCCTGCATCTCCCGCACTCCCCTCTCCTCCCCGCATCCTATCCGCTCACTCTCATCTCCCGGAACTCGCCACATCTCCTCCTCTGCATCTGCCCGCACCCTCCTTCATCTATCCCGGGGCATCCTCTCCTGCATCTCTCTCCCCGGGTACCCTCCTGGCAGCTCCCTCAGCGCGGCACCTCCTCACTCCCTACCCTCTCTCCCGGCACCTCCTGGCAATCTCCGCGGCATCCTCCGCCATCTCCCTTGCACATCCCATCTCCCCTGCATCTCCTACACCCGGCATCCTCCTGCATCTCCCGGCCCCTCCTCCTCCGGCACTCCCGCTCCTCTGCATTCTCCCGGCCCCCCCTCACTCCCGACACCGCCTGCCATCTCCCGCACAGTCGCTGTCTCCCCGCGCACCTCCTGCATCTCCCACGCCCCTCCTGCATCTCCCCTGGCACCCTCCTGTATCTATCGCCTCCCTCCCGCATCCTCCTGCATCTCCCTGCATCCCCTCTCTCCCGGCATTTTGCATCTCGCTCCCTTATCCGCATCCTCCTGCCTCTACCCGGCACCTCTTATCCGCCAGTCCTGGCCTCACAGCATCCCCGAGTCCAGATCCTCCTGCACGCATCCTCTGCATCTCCCCCCCTCGCTCTCCGCACGTCCTGCCCTCCCGGCATCTCTGCTCTCGGCACGATCTCCCGCTCTCTGCATCTCCCGGCATCAGTCCTGCAATCTCCCGCATCCTCCTGCAATCTCTCCCGGCATTCCTCCTGCATCTCCTGACGCTCCTTCTCCCCCTGCATCTCCCGGCACCGCTCTGCATCTCCCGGCAACCCTGCCGTCTCCCATCTCCCGGCATGCACTCTCCTGGCTCTCCTGCAGTCTCCGATCCTCTGCATCTCCCGCACGCCTCAGTCTCCCTGCATCCTCCTGCAATCTCTCCGCGGCACGCTCCTGCACTCTCCCGGCTCACCCTCTGCATCTCCCCGGCATCCTCCTGCATTTTCCCCTGTCAGTCCTCCTGCCATCTCCCTTCCCGGCATCCTCCTGCATCTCCCGGCACAGTCCTGCATCTCCCGGCATCCTCCTGCATCTCCCGGCATCCTCCTGCATCTCCCGGCACCCTCCCTCCGGCATCTCCTGAGCACCCGTCTCAGCCTCCTGCATCTCCGCATCCTCCTGCATCTCCTGGCCAAAACCCCCCTGCATCTCCCGCCAACCCTCCTCTCTCCGACTCATCTCCCGGCACCGCCGCTCTCTCATCGTCCCTCATCCTCCGCATCTCCCGGCCACCCCTGCATCCCTCCCGGCATCCTCACTGCTCTCCCGGCACATCCTGCCTCTCGTGCATCCTCCTGCATCCCCGCACTCTGCAGTCTCCCGCACCCCGCATCCAGTCCTGCCTGCATTCTCCCAGGCATCCTCCTGCTCTCCGCATCCTCCGGCATCATCCACATTCGTCCCCCGGCATCCCTGCCTCCGGGCATCCTCTCCTGCATCTAGGCAGCCCTCCTGCATCTTCCCTGGCAACCCTCCTGCATCTCCGCACCCTCCTGCATCCCACGGCACCCTCCTGTCTCCCCGGCACCGCCCCTCCTAGCACTCCCGGAAACCCTCTGCATCTCCTCCGGCACCCCTCCTTCATCTCCCCGGCATCCTCCTGCATCTCCCGCACCTCCCTCGCATCCCCGCTGCCCTTCTCCCCGCATCCTCCTGCATCTCCCTGGCATCCTCCTGCCATCTCCCGGCACTTCCTGACATCTCCCCGCATCCGCCGTACATCTCCGCATCCCTCCTGCATCTCCCCCCTCCGCGGCACTCCTCCTGCATCTCCCGGCACCCTCCCATCTCATCTCCCTGCAACCCTCCCTGCATCTCCCGGCCCCTCCTGCATCTTAGACTTGCATCTGTCCCGCATCCTCTGGCAGCTTCTTCCCGCACTCCTCCTCCGGCCCCATCTCCCGGCACCCTCCTTCCTGCATCCTCCGCTCCGCACCCTCCTGCATCTCCCGGCACCCTCCTGCATCTCCCGGCACCCTCCTGCATCTCCCGGCACCCTCCTGCATCTCCCGGCATCCTCTGCATCTCCCGGCACCCTCCTGCATCTTCCCGGCTACCTCCTGCATCTCTCCGTGCACCCTCCGTTGCATCTCTCCGGCATCCTCCTGCCCCCCATCTTCCCGGCATCCCCTCCTCGCATCTCCCGTCCCGGGCCACCCCCGCATCCGGACCGTCCTCATCTCCCGGCATCCTCTTGCATCTCCCGGCATCCTCCTGCATCTCCGCCTCGTGAACCCTCTCCTGCTTCATTGCATCCTCCTCTCGCAAACCCTCCTGCTCCGCATCCCTCATCTCCGGCGCATCCTCTATTCCGCATCTACATCCCGCCCCTCTGATCCCGGCACTAATTCTCCGCCTGCATCTCCCGGCTCCGCATCTCCGCTGCATCTCTCCCCCCCACTCTCCCAACCTACTGTGAACTCCCGGATCAAAACGCATCAATTGTCATCCAATGATGACGCCAACGATCGCCGCATGTCGGACACGATCCCATTACCATTGCAACAACGGCGTCACTGTACAATCACGCCGCCACGCCATGTTAACTTGAGGTGCAGGGGTAATGCAGTGAGATGCTGGGAGACCGCTCTGGGAGACTCCGGGATAACGCCGCCCAGAGATTACCAAACTAAATACCCCCGTGAGCCCTAGATACCAGACAAGCCGTAGTCTCCGGGTCAACCCTTCCCCTTCTCCTCTTTTCTTTCCCCTCCCAATCTTTTTTTTGCTGTCTTACCTCCCCCTTTTCTTTATCCCCCTCACCCTTCACCCCCACCCCCACTCCCCTCTCCACCTTCCACCCCCTTTCCCTCATCGTCCCCCCCCCTCCCCTCCTCCTTTTCACCCCCTCCCCCTCCTTTTCCCTCCCCTTTTTCCTCCCCTCTTTTTTCCCCCCTCCTCCTCCCCTCCTTTTCCCCCCTTCCTCCTCCCCTCCTTTCCCCCCTCTCCTCCCTCCTTTTCGCCTCCCTCCTCTCCCCTGCCGTTGTCCAGCCCCCTATAAGATCCTCCGCCCCTCCTTTCCCGCCCAATCCAAGGAGTGAAGGTCCTCCTCACCCCGTCCTTTCGCGCCCCTTCTCTCCCCAGTACCTTTTGCCCCGCGTGTCTCATTCCGCCTCCTTTGATCCTCCTTTTCCCCGCCTCCCTCCTCCCCATTCTTCAGCTCGTCCTTGCTTCCCCCACTCCTCTCACCAAATCTTTCCGCCTCTTCCTCTCCTTCTTATCCAGGCACCCTGTCCGTCCTCTTCCCCCCCCCCCACTTGGACTAATTCCCGGCCCACTCTCCCGGCCCTGAATCCTTCCCCTCCCCTACTTCTCCACCGAAACCACCTGCCCCGAATTCGGTCCACTCCATCGCCCCCCCTCTTCCCTCTCGGCAGAAACCCCTTTCCCCCGCGTTTTAGAACCTGCATTGTTCTCGACCGCTCCACTTCTCCACGCCCTTTTTCAATATTTATTCCTACGCTTCCTAATCCACTCCCTCTCGCGCCTTTTTCCCTCCGCTCGCCGGTCTCCCTTCCTTCGGGCTCCCAGGCGGGGGCAACACACAAAGGAAGGAGAAGCAATCAGGTCGCCGCTCCTCGCCGGGGAAGCAGGAGCCCGAGCTCTTTTCTCGTCAAGGCCCTCCCCTTCCTGCTTATTCTGACGCGCTCCCCAAGGGTCCCGATGCCCTCGCTCAGCCAGGTTCCTACTCTTCCCTCCTCCCCCCGTCCCCTCCCACCCTCCTTTTCCCCCCCTCCTCCCATCCTTATATCCCACTCCTCCCCTCATATTCTCCCACCTCCCCTCCTTCTCCCCCTCCTCCCTTACCGTACTACACCCCCTCCCCTCTCCCCCCTCCAATCTACCCCCTTTCCTTCCCTCCCCTCTTTCCCCTCCTCACCCACACCAGCCCCCCCTCTTATTCCCTCCCCCCCCCTCCGCCCCCACTCTACCCCCTCCCCGTCTTTCCCCCTACCCCCCACCCGCTCTTTCTCCCCCCCTCCCCACCCATCTTCGTTCCCCGTCCCGCCACCCCGATCTTTCCCCCTTGCCAACAAAAAATCCCCTAATCTTCCCCCTCTCGCCCGTTTGGGATCCGCCGGAGCGACCTCTCTCTTCGCCTTGCACCACCTCTTGCCTCCCCAGTAGAGCCGGACCCCTGTCCCCCTCCCCCTCTTGTCTCCCCTTCACCCTTGCTTTCTCCCCCGTCCATGCGGCTCAGCTTACGCTTCATATACCCCTTTCATCTGGTTCTCACTATTTAAGCACTCAAACGTGTGCTAGCGAAATTGCTGGTGAAGAATCCTGGAACACACAAGGAACTCGGGCAGAAGAGGCGAGACCACCCCCAAGTAGGTCTTGACTAGTATGGGAAAGGCTAGAAGAGTGCTCCGTAGCCCCCGAAGCAGTCGAAGACTTCGCTCTTCAAAACGATACGACAGCTTCCCAAGAATCACATCTAAAGACTACTGCGAAGTTACGGGAGCCTCGGGCCCCTGCAAGAGCTGGTTGCAGAAAAGAGGGCCTTCTGATATACAGAGTTCTCAACTTCTCGACTCTGCTCGCGGAGTGAGGACCATCTTGGAGAAGCTACCATTACAACCTCCAAGAAAGATGATAGATGGGTGTTTGAGTGTTACCATATCTCGCCACTGGTCTCTCATTCCTCAGGCTGCTTGCACTGTGTGTGGTTTGCGCACCCAAGATGAAACTGGGATCGTTCCTTGTCCTTGCCGCTTTGCGGATGAAGTTCAAGAAGAATGAGAATGGGGGGAAGGCGACTTGCTTCTCCCTTTTGTATTTGGAGCTTTGTGAAATCCATCTTTCTTGGAGGTTGTAAGGTAGCTTCTCCAAGATGGGTCTCACTCCGCGAGCCGAGTCTAGAACGTTGAGACCTGTTAAGGAATGGTCTTTTCTTGCAAACTCCAGCTCTTGCAGCAGGTCCCCGAGCTCTCGTAACTTCGAGTAGTCTTTAGTTGTGATCTTGGGAAAGCTGTCGACTCTTTTGAAGAGCGAATCTTCGACTGCTTCGGGGCTACCGGAGCACTCTTCTAGCCTTTCCCATACTACGTCAAGACCTACTTGGGGGTGGTTCGCATTTCCTGCCCCGAGTCTCTTTGTGTGTTCCATGGATTCTTTCCCCAGCCATTTGGCTAGCAGTCTGAGTTCTTCCCTAGCTGAGACACCTAGGATGAAGGGGGAGAAGGAGGAGGAGGGGGAGAAAGAAGGGGAAGGGGAGAAAGAGGTGGAGGTGGAGGGGGAGGTGAGAAAGAGGGGGAAGGGAAGGAGAGGGGGAAGGGGAGGGGGAAGGGGAGGTGGGAAAGAGGGGTTGGGGGAGGGGGAAAGATGGGTGGGGGAGGGGGAAAGAGGGGTGGGGGGAGGGGGAAAGAGGGGAGGGGGTAGACGGGGAGGGGAGGGGGAAAGAGGGGGCGGGGAGGAGGGAAAGAGGGGGAGGGAAAGGTGGGAGATTGGAGTGGGGGAGAGGGGAGGGGGTAAGGGAGGAGGGGGAGAAGGAGGGGAGGGGGAGAAATGAGGGGAGGAGTGGGATAAGGATGGGAGGAGGGGGGAAAAGGAGGGTGGAGGGGAGGTTGGAGTATGGAAGAGATGAGGGAGGAGGAGTGAGGTAGAAAAGAGGAAGATGGAGGGAGAAAAGAGGGGGGAGGAGGGGCGAGGGGGTGGAGGGAGAAGACTGGGAGAGGGAGGGAGAAAACGGGGAGAGGGAGGGAGAAAACAGGGAGGGAGAAGGGAGGGAGAAAAGAGGGACAGGGGGGAAAGGGGAGAGGGAATAGGGGGAGATTGGAGTGGGGGGAGGAAGAGGGGAGGGGGAAGGAAGGGGGGAGCGGGGGAAGAGTAGGAAAGGGGAAAGCAGGAGAGGAAGAGTGGGAAAAGATGAGAGGAGGGGGGAAGAAGGAGAGGAAGAGGGGAGGAGGAGGGGGGAAAAGGAGGGGAAGAGAAGGGGGAAAAGGAGGGGAAGAGAAGGGGGGAAAGGAGGTGAGGAGGAGGGGGGAAAAGGAGGGGAGGAGGAGGTGGGGAAA
Organism: Ascaphus truei; assembly: GCA_036426205.1. Taxonomy (NCBI): domain Eukaryota; kingdom Metazoa; phylum Chordata; class Amphibia; order Anura; family Ascaphidae; genus Ascaphus; species Ascaphus truei. Next base: position 55,728 of record WSYH01004224.1, read on the forward strand.
GTAGGGGAGGAGGAGGGAGGAAAAGGAGGGGAGGAGGAGGGGGGAAAAGGAGGGGAGGAGGAGGG
>WSYH01004225.1:0-51439 GCA_036426205.1 Ascaphus truei
CCCCCCCTCCTTTTCATCACTGAAAAAAGGAAAAGGGATTATTGTGTGTCACTTACCTCTCCCATGCTATGTACATGTACTGCGCCGTATATACAAGTTGGCCCGTTAGCCAGTTTCTGTAACATGTACCAACCCGCTGTATGACACCAATAAAGGAAAAATATTTACAAAAAAAAAAAAAAACAAGCCATCCAAATTACAAACTATTTAATACAAACAAACCAGAAAAATAGAAAAAATAACACTCAATAGAAACCAAGCATTTGCCAAAAAATGCATTGGCTATCACTGTATTTATCTGTACCCTAAACGGGCACAGATTAATACATTTGCAGTCAATGGGCAATTAAAAACTTTAAAAGAAAGAAATACAATAAAAAAACCTGTAAAAAAAATAACATACATTCAATATTTGACTTACCCTTAGATGCGTTGGCCCTCCGAATCCAGGGGTATCAGGAAGCTCTCCTACCACGACGTCAAAGACAATCCAACGCCATCCACCTTGAAGATCTAGATCAGGTAACAACATTCTTCTTTCTTTTATGTTCTATCACCTTCTTTCTTCATCTGTCATTATTTCTTTGTTTTCTGTAATCTTCTTTCTTCATCTGTTAATCCACAAAGTCCCATTTTAAATCCACAACACGATGTTGTCACGTCGGCTTCTTGAGTTAAAATGAGGTGTCAAGGACTTAAATATGGCCTGTGACATCACATTCTGATTGGACACTGTATCATGTGCCACCTCTTTTTTTTTGGTGAAGGATGTGACGTTATCTCCAAGGGAGGTACGTCACATCCTTCAAACCACATTGCTATATCACATGGTATTAGAGCCAACGGGATTGAAGACAATCCCATTGGTTGCTGTACCATGTGATTAGTTACATTAGTTCAGAAGGATGTGCCATCACTTTAAAGAATGATGTGTTAGGGGAGGGGAGGTGTATTTATTGCAATGTAGAATACTAGAATAGTTTGAAAACCTGGCGATAAGTGGCTTATCTGCGCACATTTGGCGATTTTTTTTTCCGAAGTAATATTTTGCCAAAAAGCTCTCTTATCGCCGACTTATCGGGGCTTACTGAATAACAGTAGGCTTTTTTGGCGATAAGGTGGCGATAAGTGGTTTATCGGAGCTTAATGCATAGGCCCCAGTGTAGCAGCAGGAAAAGGAGAAATGTTGTTGGAAACTAATATACACAAAGGATAGGAACATTGTATCATTCCTTTAATAATTATTTCCAGAGCTAATTCCCTAGTGGTATTATTAACATCTTCTTTACGGGTAATTATTACCCACATACCCTGAATCAAAACGAACAAATTCATGGCCCTCCAAGTTCAATTTGTCAAGAATCAATAACTTTATTATTATTATTATTATTATAACTTTCTCTCTGTTTTTTTAAAGTAAAATACAAAACATGTATGCAGCTTTAAAAGAGTAAAATGGAAGACAGATATTTAAGAAAATGCATGTGTCTGTCCGTATTCATGTACAGTATATTTTTTATTTATATAGCGACAACAATGCGGGCAGCTTTTTACAAAAAAAGACATTATACAATAAACGCAACAAACATGGTGTTGAAGCCCGGTCTGACTGTCTGTATTATTTTCACATGGATAATAAAGTAGCATTTGCAAGTGTGGGCTCCTCTTAAACAATTCAGTAACATACCGCCGGCTGTAATAGTATAAGAGTACAAAACATTAATGATACCAATATTTGTACCGTGGATCACCGTTCTATACCCTTCACTCTCTCTAGTGGTTCATAATAAAGGGACATTTTTCAGGAATATTGAAAGCTACTATTTTGAAATTAGTTAAATCACTGGCTACAAGTTTGAACTATTTTTGTTGCAATATGTACAGTAGAGTCACTGTCATGGGCTTTATAGGCAATTTTGGCTGGTCCTTATTACAGCAATATATTAATCCGTGGCCCATCTAGTCTACCATTTTCTTACCTTTTTTTTACTGTTGTATTATATCTGATTAAATCTCTGTCTGATATTATCTGAGCTTCAATCCATTGTGTAAGAAATAGTGATACTTGTAAGTTTCTCCTTCGTCACTTCTCTATTTCCCCCCCATTGCATAAAACATCTTGGATAAGCAAGTAGCACATTTTCCTGGAAAGTCAGATACTGATATGACATGTATCTCATTTTAACTGCTACTACAAAGTGACAGGAGATCCATGGGGAAAAGCCTTCAGACTGGAGCCGTGACCACATATTTCCAGAACAGCTGAAATCTTGCTGTAAATTGGCATAGCACGCCGACAGCTCACAAGAAGCTGCAATAAAGATATCATGACTGATGTTGCCGGAATAGTTGTATACTTCTGTTATAATAAAGGTTAACTTAATGCAGCAGCTAGTTTGAAGCATCTAAATCTTACGCTTTTATTTAATGCTTTGAATTATAGTTTCCATCCATATATATATATATATGTAACCCTCTTTCCTGCTGACTAGACAGGCTACTGATGCTGTATATACCTGCTGGCTCACCGAGATCTGAGCCTCCGCTAACTGGGAGCCTGGGGCACCAATAGCAAATGGCAGCGCCTCCACTTGCCCAGGATCCCGTAGATGTGAGATTCCCCTGGACAAGAACAATAATAACAACCCGCAAGTATATGTAACAGTTTACTATATATATATATATATATATATATATATATATATATACTTTGGTCCTAATAACACATATGCATGAAATAACATTAGCGAACATACAGACTTATATGGCAGTTATAACCTTGAATTACATATACACATATAAGAATGATATAGCTGTATACCAGTAGTTCAGAGTGCACTCACTGTGCAAGTGTCCCTTCCCCACCACCGTGTGCACCCCACACCGTGTCCAATGTACTGGACCAGTCCCTTGGTCACTTAACCTTTAGTGTCCCCAAGAAATCCACACCCCCCCCCCCAAGGCGGGATCCGCACCTATAGGTACCGGTGTTGGTGCACTTTATAATAATACCTGCCGGGCGCTCCAGCACCCGGTCGCTGATACTTCGAAAAGGATCCGCAGATCCAGCGTCGTCTCTCACGAGTAGTTCCTCACTGTCATGGAGATCTCTCACCAAGCTTGACTCCGCAATGCAGTCTGATCCCAAACTACAGATCACCTTGTAGCTCAAGAAGATGCTGTGTCCCTGACTGCTACTATCAGTAAATGGTAAAGTCCCTATCTAGGGCTGTTCCCTGCAGTGCCACAAGCTGGTGGTGACTCAGGGCCTTCGCTGGGGCCTAGGGGAATATTCTGGTCTATGCAGTGGGTCACTGACCCCCTGCACTATGCACCTCCTCTCCCCTTGACTCACAGCACCAACTGCCTGTTTTCTCCAGCGCGCAGAATGTTTCAGAATCAGAGAGCAGAGAGTTCTGACAACCCCATTGGCTGCTGTGACCACCTGGTATCCCAACTCCCTGAGGCCCATGGGACTTGTAGTCCCACACAGAGCCTTCCCTGGTAATGGCCGCCTCTCCTGTATCATTGCGCATGCGCAACTCTATCTGTAGGGGCCGCCGCAACTATCGTGCTACTGCGCATGCGCGAATCGCGCATAACATGGTGGCGCCCTGAGCCAATACCTCCGGGAATCCCCGGCGCCGCGGCCACCCCGGCAGCTCCCACTAGCACCAGGGTAAGAAGGGGTGGTACCGGAGGACCTGGCCTAAAGAATATATTTATATTTATTCAATTAACCTGTGATTAAACTATATTATATATATATATATAGATATATATAGATATATAATATCTATATCATATATTAATATAGCATATATCTAACACGATACAGATATATTATATATACATATAATATACATATATATATATATTAGACTATATATATAATATAGATATATATATATATATATCTATATATAGTATATAGTATATATATATGTATGTGTGTCTTATATATATATATAGTTTTATATATATATATATATACATATATCGTATAATATATTCGTATATCATATGCGCTATAATAGGTATCATTATATATAATATATCACGGTATATATTACAATATCTGTGAAGTGAAAAAGAATTTGAATCTATGATTTTAATATCAGGACATATACATCATGTTCCTTAGTAGGTCTTAACCTTGGGTAATACAACCTCAGATGAACAACAAACACATGACATATTACACCGTGTCATGATATATTAAACAAAATGAAGCGAAAATGGAGAAGCATGTGTGAAAAACTAAGTATACATTATGATTCAATAGCTTGTAGAACCACCTTTAGCAGCAATAACTTGAAGTAATCGTTTTGTTTGTAATGGTTTATCACTCTCTCACATCGTTGTGGAGGAATTTTGGGCCCACTCTTCTTACAATGTTGCTTCAGTTCATTGAGGTTTGTGGGCATTTGTTTATGCACAGCTCTCTTAAGGTCCAGCCACAGCATTTCAATCGGGTTGAGGTCTGGACTTTGACTGGGCCATTGCAACATTCTTGCCAACTGGGCCATTGCCTTGATTCTTTTCTTTTTCAGCCATTCTGTTGTAGATTTGCTGGTGTGCTTGGGATCATTGTCCTGTTGCATGACCCAATTTCGGCCAAGCTTTAGCTGTCGGACAGATGGCCTCACATTTGACACTAGAATACTTTGGTATATAATGGAGTTCATGGTCGACTCAATGACTGCAAGGTTCCGAGGTCCTGTGGCTGTAAAACAAGCCCATATCATCACCCCTCCACCACCGTGCTTGACAGTTGGTATGAGGTGATTGTGCTGATATGATGTGTTTGGTTTTTGCCAAACGTGGCGCTGTGCATTATGGCCAAACATCTCCCCTTTGGTCACGTCTGTCCAAAGGACATTGTTCCAGAAGTCTTGTGGTCTCTTCTTTTCTATCTTTTTTTCGTTTGTTCAGATGCAACTTTGCAAACCTAAGCCGTGCTGCCATGTTCTTTTTAGAGAGAAGAGGCTTTCTCCTGGCAACTCTTCCAAACAAATCATACTTGTTCAGTCGTTTTCTAATTGTACTGTCATGAACTTTAGCATTTAACATGCTAACTAAGCCCTGTAGAGTCTGAGATGTAACTCTTGGGTTTTTTGCAATTTCTCTGAGCATTGCACGGTCTGACCTTGGGGTGAATTTGCTGGGATGTCCACTCCTGGGAAGATTGGCAACTGTCTTGAATGTTTTCCACTTTTGAAAAATCTTTCTCACTGTAGAATGATGGACTTTAAATTGTTTGGAAATGGCCTTATAACCCTTCCCAGATTGATGGGCAATTCAGTATATGAAGATAATGGGTGCTCTAATAGTCCAGAAATATTGTATTATATTCATCAATAATAAGGAAACACATACTGTATGACTCAATCATGGAGTGGATAGACTACTGGGTGAGTGAAATATACCACTGGAAGCATGAATATCCTGAAGGCAACAGAAAAAATGATGTAAAACTCACTTCGCAGTACCTCATTGCAAATAGCTGTATGATAGAGTCCAGAACTCACCCCAACATTTAATAATGAAGATGATCCATTTATTTTTATTAAATACATCATGACACGGTGTAATATGTCATGTGTTGTTGTTCATCTGAGGTTGTATTTACCTAATTTTAAGACCTGCTAAGGAACAGATGATTTCCCAGAATCCCTTGCTGCAGTGGAAGTGCTTTGTGATATTGGTGAAAGGCGGGGTTGCAGACCTGTCTACGGCATGCAAATGAGCATACAGTAATATGAGAGAGAGGCAGAGAGAGGCAGAGAGAGGCAGAGAGAGACAGGGATGCAGAGAGAGATGCAGAGAGGGAGAGGGACACAGAGAGAGACGCAGAGAGGGAGAGGGACGCAGAGAGAGACGCAGAGAGGGAGAGGGACGCAAAGAGAGATGCAGAGAGGGAGAGGGATGCAGAGAGAGACGCAGAGAGGGAAAGGGATGCAGAGAGAGACGCAGAGAGGGACGCAGAGAGAGACGCAGAGAGGGAGAGGGATGGAGAGAGAAAAGCAGAGAGGGACGCAGAGAGAGACGGAGAGAGGGAGACAGACGTAGAGAGAGATGCAGAGAGGGAGACAGACGCAGAGAGAGACAGACGCAGAGAGAGAGAGATGCAGAGAGAGAGAGATGCAGAGAGAGATGCAGAGAGAGAGATGCAGAGAGAGAGACGCAGAGAGAGAGACGCAGAGAGAGATACGCAGAGAGACGCAGAGAGAGAGAGACGCAGAGAGAAAGAGAGACGCAGAGAGAGAGACGCAGAGAGAGAGAGATGCAGAGAGAGACGCAGAGGGAGAGAGACGCAGAGAGAGACGCAGAGAGAGAGAGACGCAGAGAGAGAGAGACGCAGAGAGAGACGCAGAGAGGGAAAGGGATGCAGAGAGAGACGCAGAAAGGGACGCAGAGAGAGACGCAGAGAGAGACGCAGAGAGAGAGGCGCAGAGAGAGAGAGACGCAGAGAGAAAGAGACGCAGAGAGAGAGAGACGCAGAGAGAGACGCAGAGAGGGAAAGGGATGCAGAGAGAGACGCAGAAAGGGACGCAGAGAGAGACGCAGAGAGGGAGAGGGACGCAGAGAGAAAAGCAGAGAGGGAGAGGGACGCAGAGAGAGTCGCAGAGAGGGAGACAGACGTAGAGAGAGATGCAGAGGGAGACAGACGCAGAGAGAGACAGACGCAGAGAGAGATAGACGCAGAGAGAGAGAGACGCAGAGAGAGAGAGATGCAGAGAGAGATGCAGAGAGAGAGAGAGACGCAGAGAGAGAGACGCAGAGAGAGAGATGCAGAGAGAGAGACGCAGAGAGAGAGACGCAGAGAGAGAGAGACGCAGAGAGAGAGAGACGCAGAGAGAGAGAGACGCAGAGAGAGACGCAGAGAGAGACGCAGAGAGAGAGAGAGACGCAGAGAGAGAGACGCAGAGAGAGATGCAGAGAGAGATGCAGAGAGAGACGCAGAGAGAGACGCAGAGAGAGACGCAGAGAGAGAGGCGCAGAGAGAGGCGCAGAGAGAGAGAGGCGCAGAGAGATAGAGGCACAGAGAGAGAGAGGCGCAGAGAGACGCACTGTGCCCATCACTGAAGAAGGGGTTACCATATTCCCAGTTTCTGAGGGTACGGAGCGTGACCAGCAATGTTGATGATTGCGAGACTGCACTGCTCAACATGGCGCGTAGATTCCAAGACCGCGGCTATGCGAAAGGTCGAGATCAACACCGCTCTTAAGAAGGCCAGACTGATTCCTCGTGAGCGATTGCTCACATCTACTATTAAATCACAGGACACAGAAAGGTTTCATGTTGCTAGTACTTATAGCACAGCCTCGGGACTGATCAAATCAAGCGTGCAAAGACACTGGAATGACAAAAAGATTGGTGCGCACTTCAACAAACCCCCATTGTTCTGTTATAGACGAGGACGCAATATTGGTGATTCCCTCTTGCAGTCAGACCCTATGACGAAATACGCTAATAGTACCACTTGGCTTACCAGGACCCCAGGAGTCTTCAAATGTCACAGGTGCACTAATTGCCAGCATATGATCTTGGGCAAACATTATGCGCACCCACACAGTGGCAAGGCTATCAAGATAAAGGACTTCATGAATTGTGAGAGTCGCTTTGTGGTTTATTTTATTCGCTGCCCTTGTGGTATGTACTACGTGGGCAAGAACACTCGGATGTTGAAGGAGAGGATCTGTCTCCATAGATCGGCCATCAGGAAGGCATTATCGGAAGTGGGTGACAGTGATGACCAAAAACTACAACCGGTTGCAAGACATTTTAAGAAATTCAAACACAACCTTAAGACGATGAGATGCATGCCCATCATGCAAGCTCATGTGTCTCCACGGGGTGGAGATAGGGGAAGACTCTTATTACAGCTGGAAGCTAGACTCATTTTTGAGCTCAATACAATGGCCTCAATGAGGATTTCAAGCTTGGGTGCTTTCTTTAATAACAATGTGTTACCTATTTGGGCGGGCTGATTGCCCTCGGCTGTATGTGTTTCTTTCCCCATTTCCTACTTCCCTCCTTCCTCATTCCTTCTCTACTTGACTTATCCTTCCCTCCCCCTCTATGTTCTCGCCTTTCCTTCCCTCCCTCTCTTCCTCCTGTTATTAATGTGTCTTTCACTGTCAGTGTTTTACCTTGTATACATAGCTTTTTGTTGCCATCTCCTTCCCCTGGTTTTGATTAACTCAGGCTTCTTGTAGCCATTTTGTAGATCTAGTGGCCTGATGATCATATTGTGTTGTAATAATGTTCTTTTTATTAATGCCTGCAGCAATAAGGAATTCTGCTCTGCTTTTATTTCTCATCCTTTTTTTCACGTTTGTTTCTCACTTTCTGTCATTTCATAGTACCCATGGAGATCCGTCTGATGTCCCGGTTATTACTGCATCTTATTTCTATATAAGTGTTCCCACTGATGTACAGTCAGATACTATATCACCATCATGATTGCCAGGATGTGAGGGATCGATCGCGTATCTCCCCACTGTGTGAGATGCCGCGCAGCCTACACAAGTGGTGATGGGGCCGCGTATGTGCGTATCGCTAAGCCGTTGACTCCTCTTCCATGGACCACGGCGTCACGGTCTCCAGCAGCACGGCGCCATGGTTACGGAGGACGTTTTCTTCCCTCGCAGTGGCGGCCTGATGGTACTGCATACACAACTCAGTGGTGGCCTGATGGTACTGCTTACACAACTCTGATCCCTGTGGATCATGTGGCTGTGTTGATGACAGGCATAGTGCGACATCAGCGACTTTGGGTCTGATCATGGGACTTGATGCACGGCCAATCAGCTACTCTGGTTGAGTCATTTTGGTGGGGATATGAAATATTTAAGGGATCCATTGGCCATTAGTCTCAAGCACCACCCTGAGGAAGGTCCCACGAGGACCGAAACGTTGGTCATGTTTGTTCTATGTTTATTTTTGAATACAAGTTTTCTTACTTACCTTTGAGTGCTGTCTTGTGTCTGCTCCTGCTGGAGTGGATTACTTTTCTCTTACTATTGGTATAGGACATGCACCGCAAACTATTTATGGTATTGGGAGTGCCGGCTGCCCCATTTTGTTTTGTGTGTATATATATATATATATATAATAAAAAATGATTAGACAATACCATTCTGTGGCTAACAAAATGCTTTTATTTGTGCGAGCTTTCGAGATACACTGACCTCTCATTCTGGCGGTGTTACAATTGATAAAGCAAGAAAGGTTTTTTACGTAAAAACAGTGCATCCTGTAATGTATCTGTGACTGAAACCTATCCCTCCCCCCTGTGCAGTATGAGATTTATGACTTAAGGTGTTAAATGGTTCCTGACTGTACAGATACCATTGCACTTATGTGCATTTATACACAATATATATATATATATATATATATATATATAGAGAGAGAAGAGAGAGAGAAGAGAGAGGAGAGATCGACCTCCCGCACGATCTACCAGAGAGAGAGAAAAGCAGAGAGAGAGAAGCCAGAGAGCAGCTGTGAATCGACGCGCAGGAAGCTGGCCAGAAAAATGACGACCGAACGATGAGGAAGAGAGGGGGCAGAGACGTGAGCGGAGAGAGAGACCCCAGAGAGAGAGAGAGAGGAACGACTAGAGAGATGAGAGATGAGCACGATTAAGAGAGGAGAGTGACTCTGGGAGGATGAGAGAGAGAGAGCCAACTATCCCGAGAGATGAGAGCAGAGATGAACGAGAGAGACGAGAGAGAGAGGGAGAAGAGATGAGAGACGAGAGAGAGAGAGACGAGGGAGCAGAGAGAGAGATGGAGAGAGAGAGAGAGGAGAGAGAGAGAGGAGGAGAAGAGATAGAGCGAGACGAGGAGGAAGAGAGAGTGAAAATGAGAGGAGCCGACGACGAGAGGGGAGAAAGAGAGAGAAGAGGAGAGAGAGAGAGAATGAACGATGAGAGAGAAGAGAGAGAGCGAGAAGAGAGAGCGAGAGAGGAGGAGCAGACGAGAGAGAGAGAGAGAGGAAAGAGACAGCAGCAGGCACTTCAAGCTAGGTGTAAGTAGGTGTTTATTCAATAGGGATGAAGTGAACATGGTGTCCCACCAGGAGACAAAAACAGCACTCAAAGGTATAATGCAAAAAAAATGTATTAAACCACAAAGAACAGGCACAAAAAGTCCAACGTTTCGGTCCTATATAGCACGCCCCTGAGGAAGGTCCTATACAGGACCGAAACGTTGGACTTTTTGTGCCTGTTCTTGTGTTTAATACATTTTTTGCATATACTTTTGAGTGCTGGTCTTGTCTCTTGGGGGGACACCATGTTCACTATATATATATATATATTTTGGTGGTACTTTGTCTTTTCTTTTTTATGCTATTTATTTTGTTTTTTGATTTTGTATGATGGCATTTTTTGTGGTGTTTTCAATTGATTATTTCTGGCTGTTTTTTGGTGTTTGCTTTTTAATAGTGGATTATTTTTGGTATTATGATTTTGAATGATGGGGTTTATTTGGAGCTTTCTTTTATTTATTGATAGTTTTTTGGTGTTTTAATTGTTAATTGTGGTGTTTATTTGGTATTTTATTAATTGATTGCTAGTAATTTTGTTGTGTTCACTTGTTTATTGTTGTTTATTTGGTGCTTGTTTTGATTACATTGGATATTTTTCGTGGTTGCTTCTTTTTTAGGTTGACCATTGACTGCCATAGTGTTAAATAATGTGCCAATCAATTGGTTTATTGCCATTTGTAATGTTTTTAGTTTTCTATTTAATGTGTTTTATTTTGGACCTGTTTTTGTTTGTTCACCATTTATTGCTATAGTGGTATATCATGCCCATATTATATGGGCATGATGTACCCACTTTAGCAATGAATGGGTGGAGGCTGGTGGTAGTTTCCTGGGGAGGGTGGTTAGGCCTCTTGGGTGGGTAGTGGGGGAGTGTGGGTTAACCCCTCAATTAATATAGAGGTTACTAACCGCTAAGGTGATTAAGGGGTTAGATTGTATTTTTTATTGCATTGTTAATGTTTTATTTAAAATGGTTAAATCCACTATTATCCATATCTGGATAATAGTAATTTTGCCAATTTCTGTACTGTATATGTTATGTGTGAATCTTACCGGGCAGTTCCTAAACTACTGTTTTATACAATTAGCCATGCCCAGTAGCACTCCTTTTTGACACTTATATACATATATCTGTAACATGGCCTCTCGGCAGTTACTTCTTGTTCTGGCCTTTCCTCTGTCAGTCCTGTTAGTACAGGCAGTGGAAAGGTTCATTCCTTCACATGGCCTGCATGTGAGTTTTCAGCCTTGAATCATGTAGCAATATTCAAGGTTGGGCCTTGCAACATGAGGTATGTCAATCAAAGGGGCGGATATTGGTTGGAACGCCCCCTGGTGTGTGTGGGCCAATCTGTATCCGGCTTTGTCTTGTAATGATTCAAAGTTAGAGACACTCCCCTGAGATTTTCAAATTGAGACATACCTCCTAAATTAAGTTGTCAGTTAGTTTAGTCAGTTGAGAGTGAGCTGAGAGAGAGGAGACAACACAGAAGAAAGCTGTCTCTTCCCTTCCCCGTTGCTGATGGGGAGGAGGGGGGGGGGAGAAAAAAAGATCATGCTACTAGTCAGGGCTCTGAGCTAGGTAGAGAAAAGCACTGATCATGCAATACTGCTGTGACATGCTGTCTCCGTATCTGCAATAAAGCTGCCAAGAAAAGATATTGCTGTGTGGCTTTCTGTCTCTGCATGAGGAGTGTCAGTGGGGGTCCCTCCTCTGAAGACCCTAGAGGATCCCTACTGGCTGGAGGCACTGCACCACCCAGAGATGACCAGCACAATGTAACCTGTTCCACCCCCTGTTCCTGTCCTGGCTCTCCCCACACCCTCGCGAAGCCCTCAGCCGTCCTGTTACCAGCAGGTATGCAGCATCATGACACCTGAGTAACCTGGGAAGGAGTGTACCCCCCCCCCCCCAACCCCCCTGGGGTGGGGGGGGGGGGGATAACAGGGTTACATATCTATATATTGTGGTAATTTGGGGGGGTTTCTGAGAGCTTGCTGGGTATCTGTTTTTTTGTTAACTTTGTTCAGATGGTCTCAGCTGTTTTGGAGGTTAGTGGCTCCTCCTACCCAGGGTTTAAAGCTTGCCCCTACCCACTGTCCAAGTAAACAGGTTTTCTTTTCATGCAGCTGGTTGCGACAGGTTCAATGCCAGGACCATCCTTCCTCTAATTATAAAGGTAAATAAGGATTTTAATCAGTTAGTGTTTAGGACCTGCGATATTATGGTCATGCCTTAAAAGTGGCTAACAGGCTTATACACTTTGGCCAAAGGGTTAACTAAATTACCCCTTTTTTCAAGAGATATATAGGTATTTCACTGTGTATTTTTGTCACATTGGATGTTGCTCTGGACTTCTTTGTTTCTTGTTTTAAATCAGGCACAGGCAATTTTAACCAATTTATGCAACTTGGAGATACAGTATGTAACAGGTATCCTCCCCCCCCCAATCACAGATAGGGACCATGTGGGGAAATCTACATCTGTTACCAGTGTGGTACAATACCTGTTAGGCTCACAGGAGGCCTGAACCTCCGCCAATGGGAGCCTGGGGTGTATCCTGGACCGTATACTTACAGCGCCCCCACCTGTGCAGGGATTCCAGGTGTATAGAATGACCCCTGACACAGGACCCACAAATAGGAAACACATACAATGGAGTATATATATGTAACTGTTTACTATATGGGCAAAACAATAACATCACATCACATCAATAATAACAACACAGCCGTGTCACCCTTAACCTGGCCTCACTGGGCCGCAAACCCTACCACTATACCCAAGTGTCCCAATAGTCCAGCAACCCACCCACTAGGCGTGATCAGCGCCTGTAAGGAAACCGGTATGTAGATTAAAGTTGGTGCACTTGTAGAATACCTGCCCGGGGCTCCTGCGCCCGGGTACAGCAATAACAGGAAAGGACCCGTCTGCGTCCAACGCTGAATCCGCAGCAATGGCGTCCTGTCCCAATCCAGATAATATCACCTCACAGATAGTCTCTATCTTGAGTGATGCAGGTCTGATCCCAGACACACTTGTCACACAGCTCCCTCCTTGTCAGAGCATGCAGCAACGTCTGTCTCACTGACTAAGCTACTGCTAAAAGAGTAAAGTCCCTACCTTAGGGCCTTCCCTACACAGCAGCTACATATCTACTGGTGAGTTGGGCCTAGCTGGGGCCTGGGGGTAACCTGGCCTAGTGTAAGAAGCCACTTGCTCCCTACACCTACCTCCCTCCCACTTATCCCAGCTCCAACTAACTCTTCCTGTCTGCACACAACAATGTATCCACATGCAGCATAAGAATCTATCAGCCTTAATGGCTGTCTGGCTGCATGTGACAGGGATCATAGGGCAGTCCCCAGAGGCTGCTGGGAGTTGTAGTCCACTCTGGGGCATTTCCCTATGAGGACCGCATGGGCGCCTCTCTAATGGCCGCCTACCTCTCTCTATCTGCGACTTTGCTAGACTAATGGCCGCCGCGCCACTTTCCTGCACATGCGCAACATCTAGGGGGCCCTGCACTACAGGTAATGGCCGCCGCGACTCCTCATACGTACTGCGCATGCACGACTTCCCGCGCATGCGTGAAAGCACGCAAAATGGCAGTGCCCTGGCACTGATGTCACTGGGAGCCCCTGCAACTGCCTGATATGGTGCGGGGTTACCCGCTACTCTGCACAGGTGAGGAGGGCCAGGAGGAACCCTGCTACAAGTAGATAACTGTATAACATACACCAAACAAGAAGAGGAGGATTATCAAAATCTTACAACTTCAAAACCCGTGCAAACAAAAATGTCAGATTCAATAATGGAATTGAATGCTGTTTTATTTATAAACTGGCACTGTTTTTGCAGATGTATCCTGTTTTGGCAGATGAAAAACTTGAAAAAGATCAAATGTCCTTTTAGTTTGTAAAATCTAGAATAGCCTGGAATATACAAATGAGTGCCCAAAGTCCCAAATACCGATGCACAGCTTTCACGACCCCACATAAACTATGAGTGCTGACTTTACTATGTATTGGTTGAGCAAGTCAAACAGTGTTTGCTGAATTTACAAGAACAGTGAAACATTCTTAAGGTTCTGTCAATAATTAGGGAGGTCTGTCTCATTGAAAGATTGACAGGCTACTTAAACATGAAATGGTAAGGTTTAGGATCTTCCCATGACCCCAAAACAATAAACAGCATCTTGCATTAACCACTTTAGAACTTTCTCCTTGGTGAAGATAGTAGGATTTTCATAAACTGATCACCGACAAATTATGTGTACTACTTATACTTTGAATATAATACTATAATTCCTCCTCAAATATTTAACTTTGCCCATGTCAAGCATATGTTATATTTCACTCCAGTTCTTTGACCCTGGATTCACGTACAGTAGGTGGTTCATCTTTGAAAGGACAGCTGAAGGGTGACAGCCACTGACAGAACTGCAAAGGTTTAAAAAAAAAATGGAAGCTCAATAAAAGGTTCAAGGTATTTATCACCTGTCACTTCTGGCTACTGTCAAAGGCGAGTACAGAGCGGGCAAAATCCTTCATGCAATAAAAATTTGTTGATCATTCTCTTCCTGATTAGTCAACAGGGCAATTGTACTTATTGGGCACACCCTAACCACTTTGAGCAAAATCAAAACACAAACAAAATGTTGAATCACAACACCAAGCCAACTAAGAATCTCTAATAGAAAGCTGTATTGTATAGGTACAGATGCAGCGGCCGTTATTCAAACAAATCACGGCGCTGTTTTCGTGTGCGCTGCTGTACTCCACGCGGCATTAACGCGGCCAATCGCCCCAGGCACACGTGTTTATCGCGGTTGCTTTGTTTGAATTTCATGGATTGTGTGCAATTAAATGCAATGAAATGACTGAATTGTAATGTGTACGGTACTTTGCTACTGTGTCAATTTCAGGTGTTTAAAAAACATAACACTAAAATGCCATTTTCTGCACTCGCCTGCACTCGCGTCTTAAGGCGGTACGGTTGGAAGAAATCCCGCGCCATGACGTGGGTATTCCGAGGTATATAAGGCGTGAAATGTTCGCATAACGGCCGCTGCATCTGTATGATGTGCTTGAAATTAGATTTTACATTGTATGAAATGGAAAAACTAATGAAGCTATGAAAACACTAATAATATAATGTAAATTATTTCAGGAGACTCTAATGATGAAGTTTAAAGAGTGGCCCTAACTGAATGCTCAGAAGCGTGAAAGTCTGGATTTTGAACACAATAAACTGAGTAAATAACTTGTGACTGAGATTGGTGCACAGTGGTCTAGAGTCAGCAATGTTCGATAAGGGAAAAAAGCGGTATTACCCTCCAAAAATACATTATTGTTATGGTGCAAGTCATCAATCTTCTACTGCTGAAAATAACACATTTTTATTGGGTTCGCTAAAAATATCAGGACCAGCATTAAAATGAGTAAATAATGTAACTCTATTGCTAGTCATCCAGTCTCGATATTTATTGGGATCCGACTAAAGGCAGAAATATGGCATTTTTTTATCACCTATTACAAGTTGGCGTTCGGCTGGTGATAGCCCCATCTTGCCTACAGTATGTATATAATGGCCTATATATTAGTCATTATATACAGTACATAGACAAGATATCTTAAACCAACATGGAAAAGATGATTTAAAAAAAAGAACAAATAACACATTACAGTACATATTAAGTTCTTAATTGCCCAAGTGGTCAGCTACAGTAATTGATGTTACAGAGCACTATTGTAGCCATAGTAGTTAATGAAATTGTGATGCCAGAATGAATACATTATTAACGTTCGTGTTAATTTGCACATCATGTCAAGTACAAAAATATTGCATCCGGTAAATTATTCCCGCAATCTTGATGACTATCGTCATAAAATTGCCACAATAAGTGAGGATAACATTTTTTTTGGTTCGATATTAACTTTAGTGGAGTTTGATGACTCCTGGCCAGTGGGTCAAGAGAAATGTTCTTCATGAATATGTATAGTGGCCAAAAGTTGAACTCTTTGGTATTCCTGCTATATTGTTATCCAATCAAAATCTATCCAGTAGTATATTATTTAGAATTATTTTATTCTTTTTAAATAAAGAAAAAACATTAGGTGTGTGAATCGGCCAGCTTGTTCTGCTTTAAATAATCTGATATATGATAAATATTACAAATGCAGAAGATAGTGCTGCTGAAGAGTTCTGCAATAAAACGTCAGTGAAACCGTTGACATATATTCTAGTTTTATTTTTAACCAGTGACATAGAGATGTAGCAGCTTTTATTTCTCCCGCGATGTAAAGGGACACACACAACGTGGGAGTAAGAGCAGGCACCGTTTAAAAACATTAGGCATCTGTGAAAAAAGTCTGGAGCTACCGCGTGATTGCATATCTGTAGGCCCACATTCATTGTGCTGTGTACTCTGGAAGGTTTTATTTCCATTCATTTGAATGGAGCCGAGATCATCCAGGGCAAAGGCAAAACAGCTTCACAGCATATTGAAAAAAGAGCTGCATATTGGTGGAGAGGCCACATACTTAGGTCACATACTTCCCACTTCCTTGCAAATGAGGCTGTGCCTTCTCCGGAAGACCTGGTAACCCCACATCATGTGTCTTATGTCAACTATGTAGCATAGGGTATACCAAGGTTAATTCCATGGGGGTTACAATGCCAATGAACGCATGTTATTCCTCTGCCTTGATACCCTGTCTTTTTGTATTCCTCACCCAGGGGGAATTCAGTGAAGATGACAGGCCCAGGCCAAAAAAGGTAAGTGAGCAGAAAGTCAGCTCTCTGACTTGTACAAGTGAGGAAAAACAGGAAGAAACAGATAAATATAAGATAAAGAAAAAATAAAAAGGATAAAAGACAGAGGAAAGGTTTGGCACAAAGCATAAAATGAGAGAACAGCAATTTATTATTTTTACTTGTTTTCAATTTATAACGACTACTTAAAAAATATTATTCAAGATAGCAAACCCTTTCACAAATCTGTATTGTTGTCCCATAGCACAGATACACCGGATTATTACAGATACTGTAAATAGCATTTGCTTTTGCTGTTCCTGGCAAAGGGAATATCACAGGCTACAGCTCATTAGAATGTATGTGTCGTAGATTAGTTAACCTGTACAAAGTGAGAGTAATTGAGGGTCAGGCAGAAAAGGTACTTACTTTGACAGTGCTAGGCCACACTTGGTTAACTCCTCATTTAAATCAGTCAGAAGGATCCCTGCTTCCACAGTCACCTGCATCTTTTCCTTATCCATCTAGGAAAAATGAACCAAGACTAATAAGATCACAGACTGTGTCGAGCACCTTTCACAGAAAAGCAGGATTTTAATATATATAAGAACCCACGATCATTTCTATCACACTGCTACTGATCTAGCTGGAGTCATTATTCAAACATTCAATATTGAAGACAAATAAAAAGATGGATGTTAAATGTGCTTTCAACTCTTTCACATGCTGCTGCATTAGCTATCTTACGATACATTTCATTTCACTGAATATCTGTAATAAAACAGAGTGCGCATCATTTAGAATTACAACATTTCTAAATAATATGTGCCAAGTCTATATTCTTTATTAGATTTAAGCTTAATATTTTAAGACTACTGTATCAGAACACATCATGTATTTATTAAACATAAAACAAAAAAACAATAAAACATTATTTCATCAGTGGTTACAGTAGATAAATAATAGCAAGGACGTTATTGAAACTGTCGTGTTAAAATTCAGTTTGTGTTCAACTTAAGTGAGCGACATTTGCAAATAATTTCAATATATGTCTCCTGAGCCACATTTAAAAGTGATGGGACAGCATGTTGTATCTGTGATACATACAGTATCCCTGTATTTAGTATTTACACACATTCACAACAATTGTCACATTCACAACCCTAGAAGATGTGGTGAAAATGGCAAAGCTCTAAAACAAATGAGTTACTAGGAGTGTACACTCTATATATGTAGAGTTCAACCCTGGGCAAATGTTTTTGACTGTCCTTTATTGTAGCTTTTTGAGCAGTAGAGATGGGCGAATCCGGACATATCCGTTTCCTGGATTTTCGCTGATGTCACCCCAAAATCCATTTTTTTTGGGGGGGTGTAAAATCCGCAAACGCATTTGGTCGGTTTCAATCCACGCGGATTCATCAAAATCCGCCATTGGATACAACCCGTGGATGGATTTGTAGAATGCTATCTGCGGGTTCAGCAATCTGCTGGCGGATTCTTAACAATCTGCCAACTGTCGGCGGAATCCACGGATAGGATTATACAAATCTGTCCGCGTGCTGTGGAATCCACGGCGTGTATTGGTAATAATAATACAAAATCCACAAATCGCGAATGGTCCCTTTTTGAGATTGATCCGCTGAAATCCGGGCACCAAAGAACCGGCCGATCCGCTGCGGATCCAAATACGCCCCAAAAATTCACTCGTCTCTGTTCAGGAGTTTCTGGGATTGGAGGAACTATATAGAACTATTTAGGGGGCAGTGTACATATATATATATAGATAGGGTAACTGTGTTAGAGGAGAGACATATGGCTTATTCTATAAAGTGCAATAGTGCCTTAACCACTACGGCATAGAAATCCCCATTGTCTTCCCACTTTATAGAATAAGGCCCATAGCAGCCATATCGCAGAGTAAGATCCCGTGGGATTGTGTCGGCATCAAGGTGGACAACTAGAGATGGGTGAAATATTCTGAAATATTTGACGTTTGCTCCATTTTTTTGATATTTGCAAATTCCTTAGTTTGAAAAAATTCTGCTCTTTTTTTATTTTTTTTATTAAAACAAATACTTTAACATTGGTGAACAATCAAAATAGGTATGAATTTTTTTTTAGAAAATTGGAGGATACTCAAAATTAAGAAAGGGGGGGGATGTATATTTGGAAAATATTTGAATATCCCAAATATTCCAGAATTTGCAAAAAACATTACACGTTCACCCATTTCTACTGACATCCGTGTACCCACTGGGGAAGAGCTGGAGACCCCTTTATGGGGGAAATATTTGTTGCAGCTCCGATGCAGTGATTGTTTCAGCTAGAAGTCTGTTATTTGTGCAGTCTTTACTGCATGACCTGTAGCAGCTCTGTATTTATGCTCCATATATTGTATGTCACGGGAGACCAGGACTTTTGACACTTATTTATATTTGTACCGGGATCATTCACTAGGCAAAACAAGAACAGAATGCGGTTTATGCGGGTACACCCGCATGCAACACAAAGAATACACAAAATACAGGCACTTACTGGGAGGTGAAATCTAAGCTCTACTAGGTGCAGGGCGCCTGCTTCAGTAGGCTTACCCTGACCGGGATATAACCCTGGCTTCCTGGTCCTCTTTTCAGCTGTAATTCCTAGCAGCGACTGCTACATTCCAAAACGAGATCTTGGACCTCACGTCTGACTTAGTCTCTGCAGGGCAGACTTTCCTAGCTTCAAAACGAAGCCGGTTGCTCTGCTATTCGTGACAGAGCAACTTTGAAAAGCCCGCCCTAGCTTCATTGACATACTGTAAGCGACTAGATTGTCTTGTTTTCTGACTGGGGCTTCTCCTTACTTACACTCTGCTGAGCGATGTTCAGCATGGAGTCAGCATGGATAAAGGAAGAGCGTCCAATCAGAGCGTGGGCATTCCCTGCCGCCAGCCAATAGGAGCTCATCCGTTGGTTGATGTCAGAGGAGGGGGCAAGCCAAGCCAGCTTGGGATGCCCCGTGGGCGGGACATATGAATTGACCAATGGGAAACGCTCCGACATTCTTCCGCTTCCCCCTGTCAACCCATTGCCACCTACTTGGCAGGCTCCACTAAGTCTGGCAGACCATAGGGTCCTCCCCACAGGGGGTCTCTGTTCTCTGGGCTCAGTACTCCACCCTGCCTCAGCCACTTAACACCTCCTGACCACTCTCAAAATCCTGTCTCCTCTTTGAACTCCAATGACTATCCAGACTTCCCGGCACCTATAAAGATGCCCGGGCTGACTGGATAGACATTTAAAGTAAAAGTACGAATAAAATTAAATATACTTTAATACATGGGAACACTTGGGGAGACTCATATCTGTACGGGAAATAGGACTGAGATATCTGAGCTCGAAAACCAGGAGTCTGGGTGACACTGGGCAGCCCCGGTGTAATTCAACCCGCGTACCGGCAAATCATGCCTGCTCGCCGGGTAGAATTAAGGGACTACCGATATCTTTGTCCCTCAAACTCCTGCAAACAAAACAATTGCATTTCTACCCCAATATCCCACCTAAAACTTACACATAGAAAGTTTCATGAGTCTAGGAATACAGGGCACATGAAAAGGGGAAAAGCAGGGGACACTTTAACTTTTACATATTACTATCCCCGGCCCCTGGCTTATGGTGCTAGGCAGCTGCCAGGGTCCCACGCCTCTCGGTAACTAGATGGGTTTGACCTTTATTGTATATTCTGGTTACCCCCTTGCCGTCACACAATACATAACTGAAAAATCTACAGCTGATGGTATTCTAAAAAAAACAACTGTAGAGAAAATAAGCAGTGTGAAAACATTCTAAATACAGATGTTGCAGCCACTATTACTTATCGTGCAACAACGCAAAAAATTGCTTGATTAATTCGCTTTTTTAAATGATTTTTTTTTTTCAACTTGCAGCATTGAATTGCAAATCGCATGAGGATTAAAGATGAGAACTTCAGATTTTAACAGCGGGTTGCAGTTTTTTCATCTCTAGTTTAACACCAGTTTATACAGTATGCATAACATCTAAATGCCTTTTGCTGATACAGATAGCTGCCACGCTTTTGAATTTTCTGCAGATGCTTTTCAAACAACAAGAAGTGTGAAATATATACATCTTCATCAAAGTACGATAATGTTCTAACAAATGTATTTCGTTTCCTTTAGGTACACGTGTGACCAGACTACCTGTGTGCACTGCCGGGGCTGAAGCTGCCGAGTCCTGATAGCAGCATCCCCCAGCAGCAGAAAATCTTTACGTGGGGTCCCCATTTGGAAGAATGGACACCTGCAATTTTACTGTTCCTGGAGCTACTGCATTTTGCTTTTTATCCAGCACCTCTGGGGCCAGTAAGTCTGGCAACATCTGTAAGCAGTGAGAAAAGGGGTGCAGAATTTGCTATATTTCGGCTCTTTAGTGATCTGTTTGTGTGTAGAGTAGCGTTGCGTGTATCTTGAAACTGTTTATGCAAAGGCTAAAAGTGTGATGGACCACAAGCTACAGATGGTTTGAGATCAGAGGACCAGCAATGAATCTCATTATGTTATCAAGTCATGTCAGAAACGCCAATTTATTTGATCTTCTTTCACATCAGGTTTCGGATCCAACAGTGACAGCTCAACAATATTAATTAAATTACATCACTTCAGGACGGACTTTATCAGAGGCTACATATTTATAAAGTTTGAGCCGATGCAGTAGCCATCTGTGTCAAGTCTCCGGCAGGGACCTGATTATACCAGTCTATGGTCAGATGTTAATAAATTCCATTTGTTCTGTAGGTTTTTTTTTTTAAACTTGATTAGTATGTAGAGTATACATGAATTCATGGGAATGCTTGCGGCTCCCTTCAGTATTGCACTGCAAAAAATCGTCAGCTGGCAAACCAGTTTGCAGATCTTTTAAGGGTTAAAAGTTTATCAGAAATCACAGATTTCCACTATTTACTACATTGCCATGGTAATGCGTCAGCGTGACGCCATTTGATGCTGCAACATCGCGTTGCAACGAGACGCCGTGTGACGTCGCGCCGGTGACGTCCGCGCCATCATTTGCCGCTACGGTTCAGAAGGAGAAGGAGGAGGGCGGCAGCAAGGGGATGGTCACCACATGTAAGTGCCTTCCCATCAGGCCCGATAGGCCCGAGAACGCGGAAAATGTATATAGGGGCGGACATTTTTGCTGTCCCCAAATTTTGCCACCCTAGATCCGAGCCAAATGGGAAATCCGCCACTGCAGATAAAGGACGTCTGTGGTTCTGGCACCAATTTGCAATGGCATGAAGCAGCAGCAAGTACAATGATTTTACATATAATTACATAGCCTAGGGGTTCTCAACTCCAGTCCTCAAGACCCCTCCCCCCCACCAACAGGTCAGGTTTTTCAGGATATCCCAGCTTCAGCACCGGTGGCTCAATCAGTGGCTTACATCGAAGACTGCATTACCTGTGCTGAAGCAGGGATATCCTGAATACCTGACCTGTTGGGGGTTCTTGAGGACTGGAGTTGAGAACCCGTGTACATAACTAGTTCGCTTAATTAAATATATATGTAACGGGTATTCCCTCTATCCCAATCACAGGTATAGTGTGAGTGTGTGGGAACCTATGTGTTACCAGGTGTGGTGCATATACCTGCAGGTTCACAAAAGGCCTGAGCCTCCGCTGATTGGGAACCTGGGGTGAGTCCTTCGGCTCAATCTGGTTTACAGCGCCTCCACCTGTGCAGGGTTCTAGAAATGTAGAAGGTTGCCTACACAGGACCCACATATACAATAGGTACATACACGAGGATGTATATAACCAGTTTATATATATGCAGGAATAATCACACACTTATAATAATACTCGCCCTCGGGGGTAACTCCACAGTATATAACACAGTCCCAAAGTGTCTCTCACTCCACTAGGAGTGTACCTTCCACCCACACCGTGTCCACAGTTAACCCCTTTGTCCCGTGGTCAGCGCTGCCACTATGTGAGAATATAAATATGGGTTGATGATTTGTTGGTGCACTTTTGAAAGGTATCTGCCGAGCGCTCCTGCACTCGGGCCTGCAAGCAACTTCAAAAAGGATCTGCCGCTTGGTGATCCCGTCTGTGATCCGGTATTTCCTCGTTCGGGGGTCCGCCAGGGGCGATCCCACCCTGGAGATAGTCTCTGTCTCTTTGGGCACAGACTTGAGCCGAAGTCTCTTCCCGGGGAGCGCAGCGTCCGCTGTGTCCCTATCTAACACTGGCACTAATGTGACAGGGTCCCTAACCTAGGGCCTGTCCCTATAGCACCACAAGCTGGGGGAGTTCAGGACCTATCTGGGGCCTAGGGGATTGCTGGCCTAATGCAGTGGGTCACTGACCCCTGCACTCACCTCCTTCCCCTAGCTCTCCTGGTCCAGCACTGCTTGTCTCCCGCGCGCGCGAAATGTATCCTTTTCTTGCAAGCAGGGAGCTCCTGCAGCCCTATTGGCTCCCTGGCATTATGGGACCGCTCACGAGGCTCATGGGACTTGTAGTCCCGTTCAAGAGCCTTCCCTGGTAGGCTAGGGTCCGCGCGCTCTTTTCTGCGCATGCGCCACTCTGCCGGGCTGCCGGGGGCTTACTGCGCATGCGCGACCTAGCGCAAGATGGTGGCGCCCTGCTCGGGAGCCGCCGAGAACTGCCAGGACGCTCAAACGCTCCCTGCACTGGCCCCCACCCTCCAGAAGTGCCGGCGGGTCCATCGAGTGACCCGCGGCAGCGGAGGAAACGAGGGGGGGGGGGGCGCGGGGCAGCAGGCACGCAGAGGGGACCTGGCTACATATACATATTTGGTGGATATCGGCGGTCCATTTGATGTGCCCGCTCAATCCTGGTGACGCCGCTCCCGCATGAGAGTTTAAATACTCCCCTTGTGAGTGTAAGTCTTTGTGACTTTTTAATTATGTATTAAATTGTTTTATTGAGTTACGCTATGGAGCTTGCACTTCTCTTTCTTTATGTATTCCCTGTGATTTGGCATAGTCACCTTCGAAGCAGCATCGACTCCATAAGATCTCCTATCTGATCTGGACTTCTTATCATTCCATCATGTTTTTTTCCACTCAAGAACTGATTTGAACTATCGATCTTTGATCACATTATTGTGTTTGTATTTGATATCACAATTATCTTTTTATATGATACATATATATTATTAGTCATTAGTAATTATCACTCTCTACGCCTCATATGTCATAGTCACTTACTGTATATAACCACTTAATTTGATTTACACTGTCATGCCACAATATTTCTTGTTATAATAGATACACCTGTTTAGCGCTACTAGTTCCTTCTTTTAAAAGCTTCATTAAATATATACATATTTGAATGTTATAGGGATAAACTCTGTGGCAAAACACTAAAGTCAGATAACCTTGAACAGCATGTGGTCAACCCTTAGATCAATATGGATAGTCAATTTTTATTTGTCACTTTATTGTGTTAGATATGGTGTTTGTATCACCTGGTGTTAGTATGCAAATCACTTTAAAATGCAAACAAAAAATTGCAACAGCCATAATACGGTAGCTCTGTTCACACAGGCGGACACAGTCTATGGGACCTATCCTAGTAGCTCCAAAGTGTGACAAACCACTTCTAAAGTGCCCTTTAGAAACGGGTTTACATGCTTTGCTATTCTGCATGTGACCTTGCATGTCCAAACTGCGTCTAAACGTTTATGTTTTAAGAAGCGATGTGTTTTCAAAAAAGCCTCAAGCTCAGATTTTTTTTTTACCCAAACTGCTATTCTCGTTGCTTTGTAATTGCAAACTGCTTCTATAAACTCATATATTTTTCACGCCACATCAAGGGTGGCGAGATTGGTATTGCGAGTTACGTCTACAGCCTGAAATATGGGTTCGGCTGAGAGAGCAAAACCCATAGATCAGACTTGGAACGGAATTAGCACCATCTCAGGTCATTCCGCTTCTAAAGCAAGTACAATCCGGGCGGGTTGGCTGTTAAATCGTGCCGTTTGTCACTTTGTTTAGAAGAAGTGATTCGCAAGAGAGAATACCATTTTGTCCCATTTCATTCTGCTTCTTGTGAACACACAAGACCATGCGGCTTGGCAATGACAACTTTGGAGCTACTAGAACAAGCCCCATTGTGTTTTTAACAAATTGTTTAAATAAATCTATTTTTGTTCCATTAACTTAATATCTCAAATAATGAAAATACAGGACAGTATGTCATTATTTAAAAAGACATTATTCACCACTACAGTACGTTGTCTCTTAGTGGAATTAAGTATTGAGCCCTCACTTGTTTAAAAATAGCATAGCATTTTACAGTATTGATCTGATTTGGTGCACTTCCCTTCTTTCCTGCTCATGCTGTATTTCTTTAATCTATACATGGCTTGCATAGGATACAGTACATTGCCTATGATTGCAAATCTTAACTTTTGAAACTTCAGGACATAAATGAATATATTTTATATACAGTGCTCATCACTCACCTTTGCAATAATGTTAGTACTGTATGTCTGCATTTAACAACTAGTCTATAACTATTCCAAAAATACTTTTCAAAAGATCGTATTCAAGTTTCCGATCATGTCCGGGTCGCTAAACAGGAAAGAAACTGACTTAAAAGTGAGATTTGTTTTGGAACATCGAACAAGGATTTCTCACAGTGCTGTCGTTTTGTGTTCCATGAGAATAATGGCCATTTCTCCATGGAAATGCAATTAGCTTTATTCATTAAGCAATCATCGCATGTCAAAACCATGCACAAATGGTTTTTTAAGATGAGAGAAAGAAAGGCTTGTTTACTTGTATAACCTCAAACATCTTAACCTACAGTCCATGTGGTGAGACAAATGATACAGTCCCTGGGAAGATACCTGATAGTGAGCTACAGCTGGGAAAAGGGCAAATAAATCATGAGAATATTTTGTGTATGCTTTTTATTTGCGTATTTACCAGGTATCGTGAAAGGTATTCTCAAAATCGAATTATTACACTGACAAGTTAAACCTAGCGTAGCTCATTAAACAATAATGTTTATATTGCTGCAGAACTGAAATAAGGAAAACAAAGAAGCATTGAATTGGACGGCAGATACAGTAGGAACCACATGGCCCCCTGTGTCTGCCCATTGTCTTATCTGCTAATAAACCTCAGGCCCTACTTGATCCTTAGCCATCTTTGGTACAGCTCATCCCCGGAATAACGCGATCCGCTACAACACGAATCCGCATATAACGCGATGCAAGCGTGGCTCCCAATTTTTGTATTTATGCTTACTTTACAACACGATTATTGGTATTTTGAGTACTTTATTGTACAATGCATACATTTGTACATTATTTCTAATGCGGTCCGCATATAGCGGATTCCAAGCACCGCGTTATAAGGGGGTTGAGCTGTATTTAGGATATTCTATCCCAAGCATGTTTAAATTCCCACATTGTAGACACAAGACACTACACACAAATCTGCCACCCTTTCTGAAGAAATACTTAATCACATTTCTCCTATACGATTTGTTGTTATTCATGTAGGCTGGAAGATACATCATGTAGCTGGTATGTACGTGTGGTGGTCATTGTCTCAAAACATTAGATATAGACCATTTTTGTCCCACTATGTTGTTCTTTGTGTCTGTGTTAAATGTAATAAAGCTGTTTATCAAGTGACATAGACATGGTACATGATTTTTTAAAGTTGGACATGGTCAGACTTTTTAATTCCCTTATAAAATGTGGCAAATAATGATAGCCAAATGTGCAGAAATCGATACATTTATATTATATATGTATTAAGTGACTGTTGTCATACATTCTTCATATTTTCCATGTTAGCACTTTAATTCCACCAAGTCACAGGCTAGTGCAAACAATGCCGTGATACGTCACTGTTCAGAGGAGAGATACATTATGGGATGTTGTGCGCTTTCTTTTTGCAAACGTTCGTGTGAAGCTTTTATAGATCATTTCATACTTTGCAAAATAAACATGACGTTTTTGCTTTGAGTATTCCAACAATTGGGAATCATTGCAAAACTTTAAATGAAAAAAGCCAAGTTCAGGGGTTGAATGCATTTAGTCGGTGAGACATTGGTATGTGCTGAGTTTTGGCAAAGATTGCAATTTCCATAACCTTTTAGAAATTCACGAATGTACAAAATTAACCAGTTTTCCGAGTCTACAGAAATGTTTTGCCCATTTCTAGAAAACATACAAAGTATTCTATCACTAACATACAATAAGAATGATTCACTTTTTAAATTACAAAATACAGTACTTGATAAAAAATATATTGAAACAAACTGTAGCTTATGTAACATGTACATTTTTGTGGGACTCATATGGATGAGACCAACGTACCTTGATAATTTTGTTCATTTTATCCATTCGGATCATGAAGTCATCGGTGCAGGCAATATTAGAAGGTGAGTGTCCTGCTCCCACCACTTTTACCCTCTTACTTCGCTGACGAGCCAGATCTAGAATCTGAAATGACAGTAATTAAACAAAGGGAAATGTTAGTATTTAAATATACAGTAGCTTTCTGTTTCCAAAAACTACTAAATTGAAATACCTGCTATGGTTTTCTACACAGATAGAGAACCCATGAGACTACAGTATATATATATATATATATATATATATATATATATATATATATTATATATATATATATATTATATATATTATTTATATATATATATATAAAAACAAACATACCCATTCTCTCGTCCGGTAAAGAAAACTGCACTCGGTTCAGTACTCATGAAAACTGTATTGGGCATCTGAATAAAATCAAAAAATAAATAGATGATACCGTTCTGTGGCTAACGAAATGCTTTTATTTGTGCGAGCTTTCGAGATACACTGATCTCTTCTTCCGGCGATGTTACAATGAATGAAGCAAGGATAACTTAAAAACAGTGTCTCTTGGAATGTTATCTGTGCTTCTCCTTCCCCCGGTGTGGATGTGTTTTATGGCTAGAGGTGTCAAAGGGTAACTGAAAGCAAGTGAAGAAAGAGTGTGTATGTGTATCAGTGTGAATAAAAATGAATGGAGAGCCCACAGTATAAACAGTGCTCTACACAAGGTGTGTGTGGAGTGAGAGGGATATAAATGGTGTGGGTGGGTGTGGAAATGTGAGAGTTTGTAGCACAACTAAAAGTGTGTGTGGATACTATGTGGTCCCTATTGGTGTATATGGATGGAAAAATAAGGAGTATTAGTATGTGTGAGAGACAGCTGTGTGTGCATACATATAGCACAGTATGTACAGACATGGCCTATAGCGCTCATGGGAAGAGAGTTCGCTAGTGTCAGTAATGACTCATAAAATTTCGATCTCTGTTTAGGCCACTGCTAAGTGTCCCGAACAGTTGCATAAATTTGTATTCATGCAACCGTCTCTCTTTCGGGGTTTTAAGATTACCTTTGAATATGGCAACCCTCAGATCGTTCATCTTATGGCCAGAGTCAGAGAAATGTTCGCCAACAGGACTGTCTCTTGTTCCGCGTGTGATGCTGTGGCGATGCAGGTTCATTCTCTTGTTTAGCCCCTGTCCTGTCTCACCTATGTAGTAGCAGCCCCCTGGGCATTTCATGCACATGATGAGGTACACGACATTGCTGGAGGAACAGGTGAACCCTCCTCTGATTTTGTATTCCTGATTCTTGTGTGGTATTTGTATTGTGTCCGCTGTGTAGAGCATTGCGCAGGTTTTGCATCTTGGGTCCTGGCATGGTTTTGTCCCGCATTCAGTTGTACTGCTGAATACTTTACTCCTCACCATAATATTCTTGAGATTATGGGGTTGTCTGTATGATAATAAGGGTGCTTCAGGGAAGACCTGTTGCAGTCTTGTATCTTCCTGGAGGATGGGTTGTAGTTTCCTGGCGATCTTGCGTAGGTCTCCTAGGTGTGGGTTATATGTGACCACCAAAGGAACCCTGTCGCTTGTCTCCTTCTGTTTGTATTCAAGGAGATCACTTCTTGGTATTCTGGTGGCTTTGTGAATTTGCTGGTCTACAATTCTGTGGTTATATCCACGGTTTATAAAGTCTGATCTCAAGGCTTTAATCCGCTGGTCTCTGTCTGCTGTGTCGGAGCATATCCGGTTGTATCGTATGGCTTGACTATAGATGGTTGCATGTTTGGTGTGTGTCGGGTGGAAGCTGTTGTCCCTCAAATAGCTGGCTCTGTCTGTAGGTTTGCGGTATACAGAAGTCTGTAGTTGGTTGTTCTTTATAGTAATGGTGGTGTCTAGAAAATGTACTTCATCCGGGGAATGGGTGAGTTTGAGGTTGATGGTCGGGTGGAAAGTATTGAAGTTGTCATAGAACTGTAGGAGGTCCTGTTCGCCAGAGGTCCAAATCAGGAGGATGTCATCGATGTAGCGAAGGTATGTAAGGGGTTTCAAGTGACAGGTGGACAGAAAGTCACTTTCCAGTTTTGCGCAGAACAGATTGGCATACTGTGGCGCCATCCGAGTACCCATAGCGGTCCCGGTTGTCTGGAGGTATGTGTCATTTCCAAATGTGAAGTAGTTATGGGTCAGAATAAATTCAATGCATTTAGTCACTGTCTCTGTGAGTGGCTCCTGCGATCCCAGAAAGTATCTGCAGGCTGAAATCCCATCCTCGTGGGGGATGTTTGTATAAAGTGACTCTACATCCATAGTTGCTAGTAGTGTTCCTGTAGGGAGGGGGCCAATGGCATTCAGTTTGTTAACAGGTCGGTGGTATCCTGGATATAGCTGGGTGTGTTCCTGACAAGTGGTTTTAGAATGCCCTCCACCCAGCCAGAAATATTCTCGGTAAGTGTGCCAGATCCAGAGATAATAGGGCGCCCAGGGTTACCCTCTTTGTGAATTTTAGGGAGCATGTAGAATGTGCCAGGTTTTGGGTTAGCTGGTATCAGGTCCAGAATTTGTTCTCTTGTGTGGATCGGGAGTGTTTTAATGATCCTGTTGAGTTCTCGCATGTATTTTTTAGTTGGATCCTCCTGCAGTTGGGTGTAATACTTTGAATCAGAGAGTTGCCTGTGTGCTTCCCGCAGGTAGTCTGTGGTGTTCATTATGACCACTGCTCCTCCCTTGTCCGCAGGTTTGATTGTTATGTTGTGGTTGGCCTTTAGCGATTCTCTGGCTCTCCTCTCCATCAGTGTCAGATTATATGTTTGTTTCCTTACTTTGTCCATGGTGGTTTTGGCGCTGTGTCTGAAGCTTTCAATGTACCGGTCCAATGTGGGGTTGCGCCCAGTTTGTGGGATCCAGTTTGATTTTTGCTTCTCCCTGCTCATGTGCAGCGGCTCTCCTTCTGCAGTGTTGGCATAATCTTGGTTGTGTCTGTCATGGAAGAACTCCTTAAGACGCAGCCTTCTGAAGTATTCTTCTAGGTCACTGCACAGCTCAATCTTGTCCATAGGCTTGGTAGGGCAGAATGTGAGACCCTTTGAAAATACTGAGGACTCTGCTTGATTAGGTGTGTAATCTGAGAGGTTAACAGTGCAGTCCTGCTGTTGGTGACTGTCAAGGTTTGTATTATTAGTTGTTGTGCTGGCTGCTGCAGAGTATCTCATTCTTAGCCTCAGTCTGTGCAGTTTCTTTTCCTTGTTGCTAATTAGACCCTTCAGGAGTTTTTCATGGAATGTTTGGAGTCCTCTCCATGTGTCTGTGTGAATTTCTCCTGTCTCCAGGATGCTGTCTATTGTCACCTTTGTCTTTCTCCTGTTGCTGTAACAGATGCTGATGAGATGGTTCCTTAATCTTTCTGAGTTCCTGGTGCACAGTTGTTGGGAGAATTTGGTGTTGTATGTGGTAGCAAGTGGGTTTTTGAGGACGAGTCCTTTCGGGATCAGATGCTCCTTCTTGCATTTGCTGAGGAAGATGATATCGCTGTCTAGTTGTGCCTGTTTTTTCAGTAAATCCTTTAGCTTCATTTGGGTGCGGTACAATGTGGTATCTTCCATATATATATTATATATTATGATACAATCACTGTCTCTGTATATGCTGGTGTTGCAGCTAGTGTGCTTTTCAGCCTACAGGGAGTTAATCTCCCCTAGAGAAACTAGTTTCAGCTGCAGCTAATTAAGCTTGACCCCTGAATGAACAAGGAAGTGTTTTAAGGCAGACACAGAGAGCTGCCATTCTGAGAGAGACTGCTTTTCCTCGGAGAAGTGGGGAGAGACACAGAAGCCTCCCCAGCAAGGTGAAGCTGGATGATACAGTCCACTAGGCACACTGGTGGTTGCGCAGCCTGCTGGGATTGCCTGGGTTTGAATTACAGGAAGAAGAAGGAAGGACGCAAGACTGCGCTGAAGCAGGGATATCTGGTCCTTAACATTGGATTTACAGATG
The DNA here is from genome assembly GCA_036426205.1 of Ascaphus truei. Lineage (NCBI taxonomy): Eukaryota > Metazoa > Chordata > Amphibia > Anura > Ascaphidae > Ascaphus > Ascaphus truei. The sequence goes on from WSYH01004225.1 coordinate 31,184, forward strand.
AGAGGGATTCTCTGAAATCTCGCAGGGTCCAGAGGGAATTACCGGGAGCCCCAACAGTAACAGATCAAGAGCTAAATATATATTCATGAAATTAAGTCTGTTCATATGGGGTGCATATGATAGGGAATGTTTTAAGCTGGGAATCAGTTTAGCTGGCCAGTGCTGTTAGAAAGGGCTGAAGTATGTTTCGTTCGTTTTTCCTAAAGGGAATAGGTGTTATTTTTATGATTTGTTTTGACTTAAAGGGCCGGTGGGCCTGTTGGTGTATGATTTCATCCTGTAAATAAACCCATGTAGAGAAATATAATGTTTCTGGCCTTATTCTGGGACGAAAAGATACTGCAACATGATGTGGGCAACACGTTACATTGTTTTGTTTTTCTTTCAATTTATCACTCTGGAAAAAACTGAAGATAATACAAATATGGAAATCCTCCTCTACTACAGTCCTCATCACTGTTGTAGCTTTTCCTCCCCGACATTAAGACACAATATACAGACCAGCCATATCATTGAACAGTTCATAAAGTAATATATTGTTTTTTATTTCTTTTAAAAAAGGTGATTTTTTAAAAAGAGGTTATAATATAATCCTATAATATAACCATATAATGTAACCCTCTAATTTATCCTTTTAATATAACCCTATAATATAACCCTACTTTTCCTTACCTCTTTGATTTCTTCCACACATGTCGGCTGAAAGTACAGTTCTGGGCTAGAGCCATATGTTTCTGCCCAATTTTGGAACTTGAATCCTCCACAGCCAACCACCTAAAAACACATCACAGTAACCACTTTAATGGGGACAATATTTAGTTTCAAATAGCAGCTTAGAAATGTTGGCTTAATAGTAATAATACTGCCTTTGTAGCGGGTACACCTGGTGGGCAAGTCCCTTTATTTGCCTGCACTTCAAACAAAGACAAGTGCGAAAGAAAAAACAGTCATCACGTATTTACAGATGCAATGAACGTTGTTCCTCCCGCTGGCGCATACACAACGTGCCAGTGGGAGAAGCGGGTATTGGTTTAAATCAACCGCGCCCATAATGGAGCTAACATGTTGTTTCACCAGCGCTAGTGCGGCAGTGGAGATAAAAACGTTTTCTTTTGTGTTCCCTTTTTCTTTACATCTGAAAACTGATCAATAAAAATGTAAGTATTAAAAAAAAACAAAAAAAAACGAAATCCATTTTAATTTAGTTTTTACATTAAATGATTGAGGGGGGATGGGTTGAGCTGGAGTTGAACTGTGCTCCCTCCAGCTCCTATAACCCACCGTTCCCTGTTTTTATTAGATTTTGCTAACTTTTTGAAAAGATCTTGTGTCACCACAGGGCCACTAATAGAAAGTTGCAGTTTTGTATTGGACACCGGTTGAGGCTTGCCCCAGCAGCCATATTGTTGTTCCAGACAAGTATTGTTGTCTTAAAGGTTTAAAATGAAATATATAGAGAACTTGGGTTCCCACAACTGTGAGTCCCATTGTTTAATGCCAGAATAATTAGGAGCATTGGGCTGCTGCTTAAATACTCCAATTGGCCTTGACTACCTGGATAGACATGTAAATGTATCAAAGGTTATTGTGGGATATTCTGTAAAAGTCTGCGTTATTACTGCCATTGAATCTTATGGAAACGCTGACATTTTGCATTATAAAGTGATATATTGTGTTATCAGCAGGAGCAATGGCGTCTGCGACATGTATACAACTAGGGGGCATATTCCCTGAAGTGGCCATTCAAGCTGTTCATTGAAGTCAAGAACAGAAGTACCCCACAGGTAATGAAGTAATGCAGCACTGAGCAGTTAGATACAACCACAGAATGCCCACTAGGTGGATAACAGAGAACACTGGACTGCTTTGTTTAATACACAGTGTCGCCCCCCCCCCCCTGTTTTTTCAACATAATTTTCTAACCCTTACTGAAAATAATCCTCCAGATCCTTCAAGATTGAGGCAGGTATCTATGTGCCAAAAATTGTGTATTCTTCATGGACAAAAAGCATATTACAGGCATATACTGATGGTTCAGTACAGGTTCAGTGTGGGAACTAATCCGGATCAGTATTTGTTAGTTCTGATCTCTCTATGTCCAAGCAAAACCTTTATACAATTTTTTTCCTATAAACAGCTATTACAATTACTACTCTTTCTCACAATAACCAGATTATACATATCAATTAATACTAATAGACAGTAGGAATTCGTCTTTAGCCGTTATCTTTCAGACATTCATGGTAGAACAATGTCTCCCTATATTTGTATCTCCAGACATCCTTGTGAGATGTCTGCTCGTCCTATCAATCTCTGGTATTCCAGACTGATTTAACCGTTCTTTGTATGTTATAACAATCTTTTTTATCCTACAAATATTCCTTTGTTACAAAGATGCCTTTGCCAATCTGAGTTAACTGTCTAACTCTTCTCACAATCCACAGTCCATGAGCTTCTGCTATGTAGAATTTCTACCCAATTTACAAAATCCTAATTATAATTACCAGTTTATATAACACAGATAAAATAGAAGCTAATAAGGTAAAATGGATTCCTGAATCACATGAGACCTTTCTACACTTACCCCCATTTCTCTGTCCCTGCCAAATTACAGATGTTGCAGATGTTAATGCACCTATCGCACAATAAGTTATTGCCGTGAGTTTGAAGGAATTATCTAGTGATGTTATCGTTTTCTTGTGATTTGCAATGCAAACAAATGTGGTGGTAATGCACCAAATTGTGTGATTTTGCATGTTACAGCACGGTAACCGGTGCAATAACCTCTGCTTCATCTGTACGATGAGGGGTGAATTTAGACTGTGTACAGTGATTAGTGGAGAAAATGCTGTGTTGATGCCAGTTCTTATAATAATAGTAATTATTGGGCCATTTCCTGCTGTGTTTGAGGCCAAATGAAACGGCCTCAGTTAAACCAACTTCCAGAAGCTGTACTTCATATTAATCCAAATCACTGAGGTCGGAGGATGAAGAATTTCAGTTGCCTCCGATCCCCAACTCTACTTTGTGCAGCATACTGTCAAAATTATTTTTATTCCATATTTGAAAACTAACCAGGAATATATTATGTTCATGCAATGTCTTTATATATAATGTATAACCCTGCTCACTTAATGTAACCATGTATTTGTAACCATGTATTTGTCATCATAAGTCTGTGCCCAGGACATACGGGAAAACGAGATGTAACTCTCAATGTATTTCTTCCTGGCAAAACATTTTATAAATAAAAATAAATAAACTAATATGGAACTGCTTTTTGTTTCGTTTCAGTTCTAAAGATATAAACAATATTTTTTACTTTGCAAAGAAACATGTTTGCTCTTCCCCGGTTCTATACCGTATGTACACCAAGGTGAGATGGAAAAAGAGATTTATTCCTTCCAAAAAGAGCAGTTTTTAATCACTACTTTAGTTTGCACAGTCATGACTTGCAAACATTAAAAAAAAATTACCATCTCTTTATTGTTAATTCATATTGTGTAGTCAAACTAATCTTCCAACAGATCCTCCTAGCATAGCAAACATCGTCTTTAGTAAGGATGTACTGTATGAAATATATAAATCCCTTAATGAGTGTTTAATGTCTTTGCAGCATGGAAATTTAAAATATTTAATGGCAAAAGACTGTGGTTTATAGGAATACTTTAAAAAATAATTGTTTTTAGTCATTTGAAGTTTTTAGAGGAATAAGTGGTGGGTTACACTGAAATAAATGGGATATCATATGAAATGAACCGGAATAAAGGATGGGTTACATTGCATTACTGTAGCGTACTACGACAAACGCTAAAACTCAATTGTTTCCGGTTCACGGCGCACTCGTGGTACCCGCATACAACACGCAAAACGTAATTGATAGCCAGGGATTTAGACCTAGCTTCTCGCAGTCATGGGAAGTGTAAGTCTTGCTACATTTTTTAATCCCTTTTGAAAATTACAAAATGTATCAAACATTTAAAGACAATCTGAATGCACATTCCATTGTAGTACTCAAAAATGGCAAACTTGTAGACAGTTTGTAGAAGTTTTACTATTGTAAATCCTCATTTTGAAATGCATTTATTTTAACAAAATGCTGCTGCTGATGATGATTAAGTGAATGCCTATTTTTTTTCAACCACTGTGTAACTACCACTGTAACATTTATTTAGTAAAGTGTAAAATACCACACTTTATAAAAAAAAAAAAAGTACAATATCCAAAAGATGGAGGCTCACAAGTAGTACTATAGTTGCAGCTGCATTATCCGTGGTGACTCTTTTTACATCCACATACCGGGAAGAAATATTGGATTCTGGATTTCTTCACATACTTAAGTACTTGTATTGTTTACCTACTGAAATGCCCTTATGGGTTAATATATGTGGTCAAGACAATTAAAAGCTTAAAGGAACGAGCGTCACAACATAAAACCAACATTAGAAATCCGGATAGTGACACCTTAGTGGAACGACACTTCAGATCAATGGGGCATACCTGTAGCACTGCACAATAAGGTACTAAGTAATTGATCAGGTGGTACTGTACTATCCCCAAGAGGGAGTGACAAGGAGAAACATCTATTACACTGTGAGGCAAAATTGATCTCCACAGTTGACTGTGTGGCTCCAAAGGGTCTCAATGAACGTTTGGGACTCCATTGGTTCCTTTAAAGTATTGTGGTCCATTTGGATGCAGGTGGAAGTGGACTATGTTAGAATTAAAACACAAGGTATATAAACATCATGCTGAGTTTATTATTTTATTCTCCCCATGACTGCTAGGACTCACACTTTTCTATCTCTAAGCTATGACCCCCCGGGCATCAAAATGCTACATCCATTGAATTTGACAACAAAGGTATGATGGAAGAAGCACGTATCGTGTGAAACGTGTGTCAGGTGACATCACAGGAGTAATACTTCCGCATTCAGTGCATGGTGTGATTTGGCGGTGGACACGAGGAGGTGATGTTAGCAAGCTGCATTGAGTTAGCATTGAGTACTTCGTTGTCTCCGCCACCTCCAATTTTGGACTCATATACTACCCTTAGGGTTACTCCCCCTTACCGTGGGAATGAGGCTTACGTCCACCAATTTTATTATGCTCAGTCTTATCCTGAGCTAGTTTTTAAGATCTTTGTGGTTATAGCCTCTTATACTCTCGATGTAGGACTGAAGTACAGTGAATGTTGCTCATTTATTTAGTCATTCCAGTTCATATATGGGAAAACAAAAAACAGCGCAAAACTCGTAGTGTATTAAATGTGATTATATTGGCTCATCACAGGTAGAAAGTATTGCACATACACTTAGATGGAAAATATCAGGCAGTACATGTTAGGGACATGTTACCACTATGCAGCAAACATCTGGTCATCAGAGGCACAGGATCTCTGCATCAACTGCCAGATGGAGACGGTCCGCAGGACCGTGGTCACTCACTCCACGGAACACGTGTTCAGCCCCGTCACACGGCGCCTTAGTCCCCGTCTCTCCGCTCGGTTGATGGGGAGGACTATGTACTCACAATTAGTAGATGGGGAACTCCCGACACGATACACAGCTCTCACGCCGCAAACAGACTCATACTCTGGTAGCAAACACTGACATCATCGACATGCGCCTGCCGGCGACTGACAGTCAGACAAAGAGTTTCAGTGAATAATTAAAACCACAATCATATGGTCTGGTGCTGAGCTGGAAAGTGTATTTGGAGCGTATAAACACTGCAGCTATCATCCTACGCGTTTCGTAAGGATCATATTTTTATGTACCTCACTACAGTGTTTGAATGGCACTTTTTTTATATTGATTTTTCCTTGTCATATATATGTAGTAAAACCCCTAGGTTATATAGTGGAGTTTGTTGGTTACATCACTGTGAATTCTCACTTGCACAATATATATTGATTATTTATGTCACTTATATTTATCTAGTTTAGTGTGCATTTATTCTTTTATATTGTTGTCCAGTTCATATATATCTGCAATATAATGGGGCTGTAATAATATGTACTTTAATGTGAGTATGCAGATCACTATATGTGCCGCCACTAATAGGGCAGGTTCTGTGGACCCTCTTCAGGTTAGCAAACCTTTTATGCATTAATTTATGTAACGCTGTACTTTTATACTTACTGCTTCTTAATTTGCCCCTTATGGCTATGGGTGAGTCTGAGGGATATTGATATTATATAGAGCAATTTATTCTGTGTATTTTTCCATCCGCACTTTATATTTTTTGTGAATCTCTTTCTCCTTTCTTAGTAATATGGATTTGGACCTGCACAATCGCTGATTTTGGAATGATAGAATAATAGTAGTACAATCTATACAATGGCTAATATGCAGGGCCGCCGACAGGGGGGGACAGCCAGTATTGCTGTCCCGGGCCCGCCCAGTCAAGGGACCTGGCCTCGGCAACACTACTGTTTCCATTCTGTGCAGGCAATACTGTAGATATGAATAACTTTAATGTTTGATGTATGAATCAAACCAGTATGCATAAAAGTAAGAAAGAACAACATTATTTATGCAAAAAGAAGAAGAAAAAACTATATTGCGTTTCTGCTATTAATTTCTAAGCACCCTTTGTGGTCTTATATTATGAATAGGTCAATCTCAATATAACAAATCATGCGTTTATTAATAAAGAATATTTGTCAAAGCACTAAATGGAATATTATAAGGATCCTCTGCTTGCAAACATTTTTAAAAGTTGGATTTTATATTTGAATATGAGTACTTCAGCATAAGGTGATACCTTTTTTTATTTGGACTAACAATGTATATTATAAGACAAGCTTTCAAGAGTTCTCCTCATCCTTGGGTTAGGCAGTTCTGATTTACAAAATATTCCTTGAGTTAAACACAGATGTAAATTTAAAAAAAAAGATACCTGTATCAGTCTAAGGGGCCTATGCAGTAAGCTTTCATAAGCCACTAATCGAGCACATATTGCCCAAAATGCCTACTGCTATTCAGTAAGCCTTGATAAGTGGGCGATAAAGACTGAATCACCCCCAAAATATGTGTTCACAAACAAATCGCAGAGTGAGCAGCGATAAGCCACTTATCGCCGCTTTTCGGAATCTTCATAAACTTGTGCAATTCTAGAAGCCGAGAGTAGGTTATCGACGCCTATTCCTGCTCTAGAATGGCGATTTTCTCCCCAAATCCAAACGCCAGAAAAAGTTGGCGGGAGGATGGGGAGAAGCGGCGATAAGCAACGAGACAGGACTTAGAAAAAAAATGCATGTTTCCTGCATCAGATTGATGCCGGGGGTCTCCGGAGCTGATATCCATTAATATTAGCACCAGAGACACCTGGCATGAATCAGATGAATGAAAAATGCATTTACAGGCAACTTTATTACCTTAGCGGCTTAACGCTAAGGCAATGAAGGGGTTAACCACCAGTGCCATGCTTATTGTGGGTAGCGGGGGTGGGTGAAGGTTATATTTGGCCCTTGGTGGGTGTTTAGGCCTTGCAGGGGGGTTGCGAATGGAGTTAACCCCTTCATTACCATAGCGGTTAATACTGCTAAGGTAATGAAGGGGTAACCCCTCCTGCTACCCACCGCAAGGGCTAAACACCCATCCTCGGGGCTAGTACCACCTTCACCCACCCCCGCTACCCACAATAAACAATAACACACACAACAGCCCCACTACCCACCTCCTAGGCCCCCAATAAACATTACAATATCTAATACACAATCCACCCCCTGTGCCCACCCATAAAACCATGATTTATTATTTTACACATACGATAATATCCCCAGCCAGCGGGGGTCCCCGGGTGGTCCAGACAGGTGTCCGCAGGCCCCACAGTGCACCCCAGGGGTACCGACAAGTGTCTGAGGGCCTCTGGGTGGTCCCCGCTAGGCTCCATGGCCTCCAGGTGGTCCCCGTGGTCCCCAATGGGGTCCTTGGTGTTCCCGCGGGTGTATGGGGGTCCCCGGGTCATCCCCACAGATATCTGGGGGCCCTCGAATGTTCCCACAGGGTTCTAGGGGCCCTCGGGTGGTTCCTAAGGTTGTCTTGGGGTCCTCGAGTGGTCCCCGTGGGTCCCTGCTGCACCAATCCTGTATGTAAAAAAATAAAACATGGTCTATATTTAAATCAATACACCCCCCAACCCCCCAAAACCCATACAGTACAGTAATGGGCAAAATAACTATTATCCAGATATGGATAATAGATTATTTGCCCATTATTAATCACAACATTAACCAGGCAGCATAAATAAAGTAAATAAAACCGTTCTACTTACCCTTAGCAATATGAAGGGCGTCCTCGTCAGCTTACTGCAGGTCCATGTCCTTCGTTGCCAGAAAAATACATACCAAAATACATTCTAATGTCCCCTAGCCCCTTAATCACCTTAGTGGTTAATACCCCCTATAGTACTTAAGGGGTTAACCCACCCTGCCCTGCTACCCACCCAGGAGGCCTAACCACACACCCCGGACCCATTATACCCACCTTGTACCCATTGAGTGGCATAGTGGTACCCATATAATATAGGCTTGATAAGCCACTATAGCACTCAATGGGCACCCTAATCAAAATACATTAATGCACAAAAGACACGATAATAAAACATTCCAAAACACCTAAACACCCCAATTCAATAAATAAAAACACTAGCCAATATATGCAATTAATACAAGCACTAACCAACACAACAATTAATTAAATCCACCATTAACCAACAAAGCAATTAATTAATTCCACCATTAACCAACTTGGCAACACAACCAAGACATCATTAATTAAAAAAGAAAATCAATTTGCAAGAAAAATTAAAAATAAGACAGGAGAATTACAAACAATTACATCCACAGAACAAACACACAGAAAAAAATCACAGTCAATACAAAGCAAGAAAATAAAAACAAATTATTGGCCCAATAAAGGGTACAGATTAATATATTATCAGTCAATGTGCAATGAAAAAATAAAAATCATATCCAATCGAAAAACCTGTAAAAAAAAAATACATTTACATACATTCAATATATTACTTACCTTTAGAAGCGTTGGCCCTCCGACTCCCGGGGAATTAGGAAGCTCATGTACCACGAAGTGTACATGCATCCGATTTCATTTTCTTTCTTTTATCTTCAACAATCTTCTTCTAGCTTCTTCTGTAATTATTTCTTAATTTTCTATATCTTCTGTCTTCATCAGTCAGTCCAAAAACCCAATGGTAGATCCACAGCACGATATTGTCTCGTCATCTTCTTGGGCTCAAATGAGGCATCACGGCCTTAAATATGGCTTGTGATGTCACATTTGGGCGGGAACTGGTTCAGCAACCATCTGATTGGCTGTTAAAACCATGTGCCCTTTTTTTAAAATGACGTCATTTAAAGGGAATGATGCAGCCAATCAGAAAGTAGAATTATTACCTCCGCCAAGCTCAACTCAGACACAACCTGTTCCTCTAACACAGGTTTGGACAGTAGCAACAGCAGTTTCTACATCTATTGCTGCTGAGGCTGTCCTGCCTGCACTGCTCCCTGAGCCTCTAGAAGAATCACTCCTCAATGTCACAGTAAGGCACCAGAACCCCTCCTGCCCCTGCCTTTCTCCATAAAAAGTAATGGAAAAAAATAATCTCTGAACAAACTTTATAAACTTCGTAAAAGTGAACTCTAGTGGTGAAAGGCAGAATTGCACGCTCACGCATGATTTCTTAAAATTAGGCAAACAGAACTTTTTTAGATGATGAATTTGCGAAAATTTGACCATAGGGAAACTCAGCGGATTCAAACTACAAGCTTTTTTGAGAAGTTTTTCATTTACCCAATGTATATCTTTATACAGTATATAATGTTCTTTTTACAGTATATCGTTATATGGCAGTATACAGTAAATAAACCTGCATATAGTATTCTATAGTACATGCTATACTGTATATAAACAGCAATATTCAGAGATATTTGCATTGTGTACTGCGACCATTTAAAGCGTTCTAGCATGGGCAGTGTTAAAAACTCATTAGCACCACTAATATATTCATCTCTTTGCAGACATCGTATCAGAATTATAAGCAAAGTAACAAAAATTGCAAAAGGACAATCAAATTAGCAAAAATGGATAATGAAAAAAGGATTGCAATAGAAAGTAAGATCAACCCTAAAAAGTTCTTTAAGTACCTTAATAACAAAAAAATGAGGAAAGAAAATATAGGACCCATTCAGTGTGAGATGGATATGCAGATTATTGGGGATAAGGGAAAAGCAGAGGTATTAAACAAATTCTTTGTCTCTGTATTTACCAGGGAAGAATCAATTTCAATAGTAGTGCCGCAGGAGGAAGCCACAACCTCCATATTAATGAACAATTGATTAACTGAGGAAGAAAGCGGCTTGAAAAAAAATTAAAGTAAATAAGGCACCTAGCCCTGATGGTATACATCCAAGAGTTCTTAAGGAGTTAAGTTCAGTAATAGCCAAACCATTATATTTAATATTCAAGGACTCCATTTCCACAGGCTCAGTACCACAAGATTGGCGTAAAGCAGATGTGGTGCCTAAATTATAAAGGGAGCAAGATCCAAACAGGGGAATTACAGAAAGCCTGACTTCAATAGTGGGGAATCTACTTGAAGGTTTAATACGGGATAATATTCAGGAATACCTAATGGAAAACAAAATCATTAGTAATAGTCAGCATGGATTTATGAAGGATAGATCATGCCAAACTAACCCTATTTGTTTCTTTGAGGAGGTAAGTAGGAATTTAGACCAGGGTAATGCAGTTGATGTGGTCTACTTAGATTTTGCAAAAGCTTTTAATATGGTACCACACAAGAGGTTGGTGTACAACAGAAAGCAAATTGGACTCAGTAATAATGTATGCACCTGGATTGAAAACTGGTTGAAGGATAGACAACAGATGGTTGTCATAAATGGAACTTTTTCAGGTTGGGCTAAAGTCGTGAGTGGAGTACCTCAGGGATCAGTACTGGGATCCCTGCTTTTTAACTTGTTTATTAATGACCTTGAGGTTGGGGTCGAGAGCAAAGTCTCCATCTTTGCTGATGATACTAAATTGTTTAACGTAGTAGAATCAGAGCAGGATGTAATTTCTCTCCAGAAGGACTTGGGGAGACTGGAAACGTGGGCAGGTAAATGCCAGATGAGGTTTAATACAGATAAATGTAAGGTTATGCATTTAGGATGCAAGAAAAAACTAGTGACTTACACAATAAATGGGGATAAATTGGGGGAATCCTTAATGGAGAAGGATTTAGGAGTGCTTGTAGACAGTAGGCTTAGCAATAGTGCCCAAAAGTCATGCAGTAGCTGCAAAGGCAAACAAGATCTTATCTTGCTTTAAACGGACAATGGATGGAAGGGAAGTAAACATAATTATGTCCCTTTACAAAGCATTAGTGAGACCACATCTTGAGTATGGAGTAAAATTTTGGGCGCCACTCCTTAGAAAAGACATTTTGGAACTAGAGAGAGTGCAGAGAAGAGCCACCAAATTAATAAATGGGATGGACAATCTATCTTATCAGGAGAGGCTAGCTAAATTAGATTTATTTTCATTACAAAAGAGCCGTCTAAGAGGGGATATGATAACTATAAACAAATATATTCAGGGACAGTACAAGGAGCTTTCAAATGAACTATTCATCCCAAGGGCAGTACAAAGGACTCAGGGCATCCCTTTGGGTTGGAGGAAAGGAGATTTCACCAGCAACAAAGGAAAGGGTTCTTTACAGTAAGGCAGTTAACATGTGGAATTCATTACCCATGGAGACTGTGATGGCAGATACAATACATTTGTTCAAAAAAGGTTGGACATCTTTTTAGAAAGGAAAGGTATACAGGGATATACCAAATAAGTAAACATGGCATGAATGTTGATCCAGGGATTAATCCAATTGCCAATTCTTGGAGTCGGGGAGGAATTTATTTTTACTCTTAATGGGGTTTTTTGTTTGCCTTCCTCTGGATCAATAAGTATAGATATAGGATAAAGTATCTATTGTCTAAATTTAGCATACTGTAGGTTGAACTTGACGGACGTATGTCTTTTTTCAACCTCATCTACTATGTAACTATGTAACACCAATCATGAGTCCTCTATACCAGGAACGACCAAATGACCCATCTGACTTTCTCTAATGCCAGAAGAAATAAAGGAAATGATAAAACAGGATATTTATGGTGCTAGACGCCGTCCTATACGACCACATCTTGTTTACTGCATTAGGAGGTGTATGTATTCATGGCACGGAGACAATATTTTTGATCATATACAGTATATTGTTCCAATTAATATTGTGTTAGCATATCCATATTTATGCTGTAACAAACACACATACTGAGCATGAAACGTCCAAAATATGCTATTTTAATACACCGAATTCCGTATGCAATTGCTGATGATTGAAAGTGAGTAAAATAAAAAGCTGTATGCATGTAATTGGAAAAAAACAAAGTATGATTTAAAAAAAAAAGGAATTATAATAGTAAATTAGATACGCTATAAAAGGAGAAATAGTGTTGGGTGATGGAGAGCTAGTAAATTGTTGATGATTTTGCATTTTTGAGCTTACCCTGTAATATATTCAAATATTTTACTCTGATAAATAATCAAATACATGAAATACAACCACCCACGTGCATATCTTCTAACAAAGAAACATCAAAATAAGTATCCATGAATTTTGGTTTTGCCCTCAAAAGTGCAACATAACTTGCTAAAACAGGCCATTGCACAAGAAGCAAACCAGTATGTGTGTTATGTAATTATATCTTAATTCTACTTCTACCACCTCACTGAATACAGGAAACAACAAATACTGTTTATTAATAATACAGGTTTCATTTAGAATAGACTATCTATGAAGCTTTATTATTTTATATAGTTTTCTTCACTGAAGCCATAAGTGAAAAAAAAAATACCTTTTTGTTTTTGTTCTGCATGTATTCATTTAGGTCAGAATTAGTATTGAACTTTTACATGGGAGAAGGAGCGGCTCAGTGAGTAAAGACACTGACTGGCACTGAGTTTGAAGCAGGGGAGCCTGGTTCAATTCCCAGTGCTGGCTCCTGGTTGCAAGTCACTTTATCTCCCTGTGCCTCAGGCACCTAAAACATAGATTGTAATCTCCACGGGGCAGGGACCTTTGCCTGCAAAACGTCTCTATAAAGCGCTATATAAGAACATGCTATTATTATTACAAACTTCCCATGAATTCTAAAATCCCACTTACCATTGTCTCTTATTTCAGGAAGTTGAAATGGAGTTACTGTAGTTGGTGTTATCCAGGGAATAAAATGACTGCAACTATGAAAACGACAAGAGAGAATAAGAACTTTCTTTCAGGGCTCTTTTAACAAGCGACATAAATCTGATGACTAAGCTGTTGTCTCTTAACAGTTCATGAAACTGAAGTTACAAATTCTTGTTTCAGTGGTTTCACATTAAACATAGATAATATGTAACTATATTAGAGTGACTTTCTAATCCACTGGGATTCCCTTCACTTGCTCTGTGTTTTTTGGAGCTTGTTGCTGTCTCTGAATAATATTAATGTGGTGTACTGTAGAGATGAGCGAATCCACCCAAATCCGTTTCCTGGATTCTTTCCCAAGTTTCCCCCCTCCCCCCCCAAAAAAATCCATAAATTCATCAAAAACCGCCATTGGATACAATCCGTTGATAGATTTGTAGAATGCAATCCGCGGATTCAGCATCTCATTGGGGGATTCTTAAAAGTCCCTCCACGGACTGCGGAATCCACGGAATGCATTAATAATAATAACGAATCGCCCTTTTTGAGATTGATCCGCTTAAATCCACAGGCCAAAGGAAACGGACGATCCACTGCGGATCCAAATCCGGCCAAAAATTGTCATCTCTAGTCCTGTGTCAAATTGACATGCAGTTCTAAAAAAAAAAAATGCAAAGAAATGTTCCTATATATTTATGCATAATGCAGTAAAAAAAAAGGACTTTATTTTGCAAAGCATCAGTGTATGCCAACAGTATCACTTTTCTTTTCAAACTGATTATTTGCTGTTATGCCAAGCGCATAAAAGATTTGTGTATCAAACATAAATGGAAACCGCCCGACTTGCGAAATACTTGCATCTCACATGATGTATATTATAGAACATATTTTTTAAATCTTGTAATCTGTGTGAATGTCTTTTATAGGGGATTGTGATAAATAAGCAGGTTGTTGGTAAACAGAAATTAAATGTCAAGCTACCTCTTTCTGCAATGGACACCAATCTTGGGCCCAGGTTCACAAAAGGGTGCTAAGCTTTAGCATGCCTTGACTCTCATTCAAATGAATGGGAGCCATGGTGTGCTAATGCTTGCCACCCTTTTGTGGATCTGGGCCCTGGGTTGCAAAATTTTGAGCAACATGTTAAAACACATAAAACAGGACTAATTCAACAGCAGAGAGCTTTAAAACCTCATGTCTTACTAGAATGTCTCATACTGTATATCCATTTAATTTCCAAATGGAACATTATAAAAAAACATTTTGTAATGCGAATGTAATTTAAGGCAACTTTATTCATGGGGAAGAAAATCAAACAAACTCCTTTGAGCAGTGATGTCTTTACCTTATCCCCAAAAAGTACAGACAAAATCAAATTGGCTATTATTTTCAACCATTCACGACATTGGCAATCTCATACACTCTTAATGGTTCAAGCTTATCGTCATGTTTCCTATAAGTTTCTTAAAGGTGTAATTTTGTCGGTGGTGGGAGGTGTAAAATGTGAAAGAAAATCATGCATACCAAGAATTAGAGAAATAAGTGTAGTATTTAACTACAGAAATAGTTACACACAGCATGAGTATGTAGCACTGTCACACTGTGCAGCCCGCAGCCCAGACCAGTCCCCTGTACTGAGGTGGGATGTAGAGTATATGCACCGACAGCAGAGGGGGCGTGTCCGGGATGTGGCATAGTAGCGTGGCCAGGCCTGGATGTAGATAAAGAATGGTCAAGTACTTTCCGAGTCCAAGGATATAAAAAGTTCCGTAGTCAAAATCCGTAGCAGAGTCCGAGGGTCTTAGAGGTTAGAGTGGTCTGTAGGAAAGCCGAGTTCAGGAGCCAGAGGGGGTATTCAGACGAGCCGGGTCAATAGCTGTAGGGAATTAACACAAGAGAGCACGACACAGGTTCCAGGCCACACAGGTAGCAAGGAGCTATGCAGAGCAAGGAAGTGATGGCAAAGCAGGATATTAAAAGCGACAGTGACCAATCCGGACGAGGGGCATGGCGGGGGCGTGTCGAGGAGCTGCTCGTGAGTGGCTGAGAGACCAGGAAGTAGTGGAGCACAGCTGAGAGTCTGTAACACTAGTGCCAGAATCCAAGATGGCGCCAGCAGAGTTCAAGGTAAGCACTGGGCGGCGGCATGGGTAGCTACGTGCGGCAGGGGCAGCAGCCGCTGCAGTACTGGTAGTGGGTAAGTAGGGGTCACGCCGCAAGGGACGTGGCCCCCAATTCCTTACAGTACCCCCTCCTTCAGGATCGACCTCAGGACGATCCATCCAAGGCTTCTGTGGAAACTTCTTGTGGAAGCGATTGAGTAGAGCTGGAGCATGAATGTCTTCCCTTGATATCCAGGAACGCTCTTCTGGACCATGTACAAGGAACTGTACTTTTCCCCTGGATATACGAGAATCCACAATGGACTGTTCCTCGAATTCAGAGTATCCTTGGACCGAAACAGGATTGGGTCTATGGACTTTTGCAGGGAAGCGATTGTTCTGAACGAAAGGCTTGAGCAGGGATACATGGAACGCATTGGGAATGTTCATGGATGAAGGCAACTATAAGCGGAACGTGACAGGTGTGAAGACTCAGGGGATTCCTTCCCCTCCTTGTCCCTCTCTCCCATCTCCTGTTACTCCCTCTGCTCCTTCCCACTCCTCTCCCTTGCCTTCTACCTCTCTCCCTTTGCCGCAGCGCGTGAGCCGCAGGTCTCGCACACCCACGTGGTCACTGAGCCCCTGCTATGATGCTCCCCGCTCCCTCTCTCCCGCGGTGCCCTCGCCTGGTGACACGGCCTGTGCATGCGCTCCCTCAACCCACGGAGGACACGTGCAAACGCTCCTCCTCTGGGCTCCCTGACCCGTCTGCTCCCTCCTCTCGGTCCCTGCGAGCCATCTCGCTGCTGCAGCCCGTGCGTGCGTCTCCTCAGCCCTCCTCTGGGCTCTGTGCCCCTTCTCCTTCCTCCCCTCAGCCCTTGCGGGCCGTCTCTGTGTTACAGCCTGTGCGCGCGCATCCCCAGTTTACAGAGAGCGCGCGCACATGCTTCTCTTATCCTGTCCCTCATGTCTCCCCCTCCCAAACCCTGCAGGCCATTCCCCTGACTGCCCCTTCTGTCTCCTCCTCTTCTCTCCCTGACCTATCCCTGTCGTCCCCCACTTCTCTCTCTGCTCCTCCCCTCTTTTCTATTGGTATGCCCTCCTTTATTACCCCTGTCTGTCCACTTTCGCTCTGCATAGTTCCTGTTTCCCTGTGTGTACCTGACCTATGCTGTGCTCCCATTGTGTCCCTGCGGTTTCCTGCTCCTGTGTTACCTTGGATTTCCCTGGCTTTTGACCCCTGCTTGTCCTGGACTACTCTGCTCTCTGGTACCCCTTTTAACCTTGCTACGTATACTACTTTGCTTACTTCTGGCTTCCTAGGACCTGGCTGGTACTCTGACGATTCTACCCTCTGGACTCCTGGACATTTGCACACGGACACGACTATTCTTACGGAAACCCCCAAGCATTGCAAGTATCATACTAACTCTCTTCCAACAGGCCCAGCAACGCTATACCACACTCCGGGCTTGCTCCCACTGCTGTGGGTGTGTGGTATCATACTGTTCCCACTTCAGTACTGGGGTTCTGCCAGGTCTGCAGGCATACAGGCGTGACAACAGGATTGATTTGTTCCTGAATCAAGAAAGGCCCCAAAAACCTAGGCGCCAATTTCGGGATAGGAGTCTTCAGTCTTATATTCTTTGCTGAAAGCCAGACTCGGTCCCCTGGCTTGTAATTGGGAGCCTGTTGACGATGACGATCTGCTTGAGATTTGAACCTCTGAGCTGCCCTAAGGAGTGCGGATTGGATCTTGATCCAAGTGTTCTGTAGCGTGGTTTCCCGTTCATCGGCTGCTAGCACTCCTGAGGGAGTGTTGGAGATTGGAAGCCGACTTGGATGAAAGCCTTAATTCACGAAAAACAGAGATTCTTACTTGGATTAATTACGGAGAGAATTGGAAGCAAATTCCGCCAATGGTAACAGATCAACCCAATTATCTTGGGTATCAGAAATAAAGCATCGTAGATACTGTTCAAGGCTTTGATTAAGTCTCTCAGTTTGCCCATTAGTTTGGGGATGATAGCCTGAAGAGAAGGATAAGGCCATACCAAGCCTCTTGGAAAAAGCATGCCAAACCTTGATATGAATTGCAATCCTCGGTCAGAAACTATGGACGTAGGGATCCCGTGGATACAAAACACTTCTTCGGTAAAAATATCTGCCAGTGTGGGAGAGGAGGGAAGACCCTTGAGGGGAACAAAATAGGCCTGTTTTGAAAATCGGTCTACTATGACCAAAATGGTAGTCATACCTCTGGAGGGAGGAAGATCCACAATAAAATCCATTGAAATATGTGACCATGGACGATCAGGTACTGGAAGAGGCATGAGTAACCCGGAAGGCTTTTGATGAACAGTCTTGTTTTGTGCACAAACTGGACAAGCGTGTGTACTGTAAATTCGTGAATGAGTTTTGCCATATTAGGCCACCAAAAGGTGCGCTTAATGAAATCCAAATATCCTTGAAGCTGGGATGGCCGGCTGACCGGACGGAGTGACCCCATTCCAAGATTTTCTGACGAAACTTGGGGGCAGCATAAAGCGTTCCTTCCGGTACCTCTAGACCACTCGGACTCTATGACTGGGCTTCTACGATCTTTTCAAGAATATCAAAAGAGTTAGCGGAGACTATGCATTTCGAAGGTACAATTGTTTCTGTGATTTCTTTGGATTTTTCCTCAGGGGAAAATTGTCTGGACAAGGCATCAGCTTTTATGTTCTTCGTGCCGGGGATGTACGATAGAGTATACTTAAATCTGGGGAAAAAAAGTGCCCAGCGGGCTTGACGAGATCCTAGACCAGTGGTTCCCAAACTTTTTCGGATCAAGGCTCCCCAAAGCAATCAGAATTTTTTCAAGGCTCCCCAAGGCGATCAGGATTTTTCCGCGGCGCCCAAAGTAAAAACAAAGGTGTATATACATACCTAACAGTTGCAGTGCGCAGTTGGTGTCTCTCTCAGACACTAACACACTCTCAATCTCTCTCTCTCTGACCTCACTCTCTCTCTCAGACCTCACTGTCTCTCTCGGACCTCACTCTCTCTCTCTGACTTCACTCTCTCTCTCTCAGACCTCACTCTCTCTCTCTCTCTCTCAGACCTCACTCTCTCTCTCAGACCTCACTCTCTCTCTCAGACCTCCTCTCTCTCTCTCAGACCTCACCTCTCTCAGACCTCTCTCTCTCAGACCTCTACCTCTCTCTCAGACCTTCTCCTCATCTCTCCAGACCCTCACTCTCTCTCTCAGACCTCACTCTCTCTCCTCAGACCTCACTCTCTCCTCCGACCTCACTCTCTTTCAGACTCTCACTCTCTCTCAATCTCACTCTCCTGACTTCACTCTCTCTCAGACCTCACTCTCTCTCAGACCTCACTCTCTCTCTCAGACCTCACTCTCTCTCTCAGACCTCATCTCTCTCTCATACCTCACTCCTCTCTCAGACCTCACTCTCTCTCAGACCTCACTCTCTCTCAGACCTCACTCCCTCATCTCTCAGACCTCACTCTCTTACTCAGACCTCACTTTTCTCTCTCCGACCTCACTCTCTCTCTCAGACCTCACTCTCTCTCTCAGACCTCACTCTCTCTCTCAGACCTCACTCTCTCTCTCCACCTCACTCTCTCTCTCAGACCTCACTCTCTCTCTCAGACCTCACCTCCTCTCTCAGACTCCACTCTCTCTCTAAGACTTCACTCTCTCTCAGACTCACCTCTCTTCTCTCCTCTCAAACCTCACATCTCTCTCTCTCAGACCTTACTCTCCCTCTCACTCGACTCACTCTCTCTCTCAGACTCACTCCTCTCTCTCTCTCTCTCAGACCTCACTCTCCTCTCTAGCCCTCACTCTCTCAGACTCACTCTCTCTCTCAGACCTTACTCTCTCTCAGACCTCACTCCTCTCAACCTCACTCTATCTAGACCTCACTCTCTCTCAGACCTACTCTCTCCTATCAGACCTCACCTCTCTCTCTCAGACCTCACTCTCTCTCTCCCACTCTCTCTCTCAGACCTCACTCTCTCCTCCTCAGACCTCACTCTCTCTCTCATCCTCACGCTCTCTCTCAGACCTCGCTCTCTCTCTCTGACCTCACACTCTCTCTCTGACCTCACTCTATCTCTCTCTCTCAGACCTCACTCTCTCTCTCTCTCTCTCAGACCTCACTCTCTCTCTCAGACCTCACTCTCTCTCTAAGACTTCACTCTCTCTCAGACCTCACTCTCTCTCTCGGACCTCACTCTCTCTCTCTCTCAGACCTCACTCTCTCTCTCTCAGACCTCACTCTCTCTCTCTCACCATCTCTCTTCTCAGACCCTCTCTCTCTCAGATGCCTCTCTCTCAGACCTCTCTCCTCATACCTCTTCTCAGCTTCTCTCTTCTTCAGACTCTCTCCTCTCTCTCTCCAGACCTCTCCTGTCTCAGACTCTCTCTCCTCTCTCTCAGACCTCTCTCTCTCAGACCTCTCTCTCTTCTCTCAGACCGCTCTGTGTCTACAGACTCTCTACTCTCACACTCTCTCTCTCAGACCTCACTCTCTCTCCAGACCCTCACTCTCTCTCTCAGACCTCACTCTCTCCTCTCATCATCACGCTCTCTCTCAGACTTCACTCTCTCTCTCAGACTCACTCCTCTCTCAGACCTCACTCTCTCTCTCAGACCTCACTCTCTCTCTCAGACCTCACTCCTCTCTCATCTCTCGCTCTATCTCTCTCAGACCTCACTTTCTCTCTCCTCAGACCTCACTCTCTCTCAGACCTCTCTCTCAGACCTCACTCTCTCTCACTCTCTCTGTCCCACTCTCTCACTCTCTCTGACCTCACTCTCTCGGACCTCATCTCTCTCTGTCAGACACAGACAGACGGAACCTCTCTCTCCCAGACACCA